>CAKNWU010197112.1:0-12351 GCA_932072015.1 Andricus quercustozae | reverse complement strand
TCAGGGGCTGTCTGATTAAGAATATCTTTGTTCAGTTTTTGAAATCTTGGGCAGGTTTTTCGTAAACAATTTAATTCTGTATTAACATGACTAATTTATAACAGCACTTTCAGCTCGCTAAGCAAAAAGTAAACTTTGTTGCCTCTGGCACTTGTTTCGTAGGATAAACCGTTTGCAATCAACATGATAATTATAATAATTTATAATTCATATATTTAGTTAAAAATTCGTCTTTCATTGTAAAAAATAAATAACCTTCTTGTTGCACTACTTTGTTAAACATGAATTTGTTGATAAAGATGAATCATTTCTGTTTACAATTCATCTCTTTGCTAGAAAATTGAATTATTTCGTTGAAAATCTGCATTATTTGGTATAAAATATTTCTTCTTCTTTAAAAATTAATATTTTTTATTGAAAATGTCAATGTTTTATCAAACTGAATCCACGATCTTTTAAAAAGTTAAACCATTTTTTTTAATATCCTTTTTTGTTGAAAAGTCAACTGTTTGATTCAAAATGTTACTGTTTTGTTGAAAAATCATTGTTTTGGTTTGGAACTTTATTCTTTCTTTTATTATTCCTTTGTCGAAATTTAATTTGTCCACCAAAAAGGATATTTAAAAAAAATTGTTTACTTTTTTAAAGATCCCTGGTAAAAATACCCGTTACGAATCGTTAGAATCTCTTTAGAAGCCTCTAAGATTGCAGTTAGATTTTTAAGTGGATTTAAAGAGGAGTCGTGGAACGTAATGTTTTGTAATATCTTCCTAAGGGGATACTGATTGTGCAGTTAATTTCGGGAAATATTTGTAATGAGTTCTATGGGGAACCTAAATGGAAATTATAATCTGAAATTACTTTTTGAACATTTCTTTAAGTAAATATAATAGGAATTTTGTTGGAGCAAAATTCTAAGAGGACCTAAGCGGAACCTAAGTAGACCTTAAATCACGAAATTATTGTTCAATAAATTTCCCTAAATGGATCTAATGGGAATTTAATAAGACTAAGTTTACTGGAAAAGCGAAAAATATTATTAAATTGTCGTCTTAACAGGATCTCAGAGGCTCTTATACGGACATTAGAACATTAAATTATTTTATACGGAAATTTTATAAATGGATCTGACGGTAATTTAAGAGCCTACCTTTCCTGGAAAAGTTACTAAGGATATAATTGTCATCTTAAAAGGCTATAAGGTAATCTTAAACGGCCATTAAAATACTACCCAGTCCGAAATGAATGGTCGATTAGACGTTGAATCAACGTCGTTTTTTGATGTCGAAAAATCATCGATATGTTCGTCGATTCGACGATATTAGGTCGCCCAATTCGACGTCGTATTGACGTCGAATTAATAACTGTATCGACGTCGTATTATTAATCGTTTCGACGTCTAATTAAATATAATTTCGAATGTACAAAATGTATTGCAGTAGTTATGAAAACTAAAATGGGATCCCAAACAGGATCCCATTTATGTTTGCACGAATGAAAAACACTATCAATAAGTTGATCGACACCTTTTTAATGATGACATAAGATTATCTTACAAATAAAATTTCTAACGCTACGGGGTATCGAACTTATATCTATACCTAAATCTATCGCCTAGTAGTCGGGAGTCTTAACCATTCCGCAAAACCTACGAGTTGAAACTCGATGAAAAAGCCATCTTCATAAGGTACAGCTCAAAAAAGATAAAACACCAAATTTTTAACTCTCTTTTTCTAATTAAATGGAATTTTTAATGTTTTTGTGCCCACTGGGTAAGATTACTATAACTACAATCATTAGATTTTTTTATGCTGGAAAATTGTACTAAAATTTAAATATTTTTTACTTATAATACATCTGAAAGTGATAAATACTTTAAATTTTGGAGCTTTACAGTTGAACAGAAATAACAAATTAAATGAATATTTAAATTAAACATTTAACTATTAAAATTTAAATTAATTAAAATTAATTATTATCATTATTAAGCATTTTTAAAACCACCTATTCATCTGAATTGTGTAAAACGAAAAAATATTCCTCCGTTAGCCCTGATGGCTTTTCAGCGAAAAAGCTTGGCTGAGATTTTGTCGACAAAATCCAAGCGATAAATTAGTGTAATTAGCTAGAGCGTGCGGTTTAGATTTAGGTGGTTTAAGTAGGGTGGGATCCCCAGCGGGGACAGTTTTTCATAGCTTTGTGCGTGCGGATTATGTTTGTAAGAGACCGTGTCTGCAATTGCGTAATTTCAAAAATAAATCAAGTGCAATTATTATATATAAAACAGTTTTTTTTCTTCAAATTTTTTTTCAAGCTGCTGTACATGCACATAGAAACCTCATAGAAATCTTTTAACCACCCAGAAAGCGAGGGCAAAAAACCCTTCATCTCCTCTTAGGTTCTATATAAAAACCTCATATAAACCTTATAAGATCCTTGTAAAACCCCAGTACGCCCCAAATCAGATCCATTTAGAAACATTTCAGATGTACATTACACTCACATAGAAACCTCATAGAAACCTTTTAAACTCCCAGTAAGCGAGGACAAAAAACCCTTTGTTTACTTTTACGTCCCTATAGGATCCACTTACAAACATCATAAGATCTGCAGTACATGCTCTCTCAAACATGGAACAAAACCCTCTTTGAAAAATTATAGGAATCCTTAAATTCCTAAATCTATAGGGATTCTCAGAGGATTCTAAGAGGGACTTTTAGCAGGGATAGTAGATTAAGTTTTGACAAAGCAGTGAAATTTTCAATAAAAAATATTACATTTTAAAGAAAAAGAATTATTTTATAACGAATAATGCGGATTTTCAACGAAATAATTCAAGTTTTAACTAAAAATGATTAATTTACAAGAAAATAGTTCAATTTTCTAGCAAAGAGATGAATTGTAAACAGAAATGATTCATCTTTAGCCAAGAAATTCATATTTAACAAAATAGTACAACATTCAACCAATTAGTTGTATTTTCAACCGAGAAGATTAACTTTGCACCCAAGAAGACGAATTTTCAACAAAATACAACATGCAAGAGGCAAGAAAGTTTAATTTTTGCTTAGCGAGCTGAAAGTGTTGTTATAAAGTGTTGTTAATACAGAATTAAATTGTTTACGAAAAAATTGTTCACAAAAAAACTGACCAAGATTTCGAAAACCGAAGCAAGATATTCGTAATCAGGGGACAATTGTATATGGTCTGGGATCAGAAGAGGAAAGTGAGCATCCATTTTAGGTCCGTAAGATTTGATGATTGATTCTTGTGCAGATAATCTCATTTGAAATTTTTTCAATTGGACTATTAGTTTCATTTTTACAAAATTCGAAATAAATACAAACTTTTAACGCCTGTGTGCGTCTGTGTGCGAGGGTTCGTGACAGCAGAGGGTTTGGAAACTGCAAGTTTGAAACCTCGACCGAACACTCGCACACAGGCGCATGCAGACGTGGAAAGTTTGTATTTATTTCGAATTTTGTAAAAATAATACTAATAGTCCAATTGAAAAAATTTCAAAAGAAATTGTCTTCAAATGATTATGAAAAAATATTTTCAAAACCTTCATAACTTTCCGAGATATGGCATTTTTTATTTAAACACAGAAAATGTCAAATAACAACAAATGACCGGGAATTTGCCATGTGCATCCGATATATTTGGAATCAGGAGAACATTCTGCACGAGAATCAATCATCAAATCTTACTCATCTAAAATGGATGCTCAAGTGCCCTTCGATCCCAGACTAATACCATTTCCTTCATGATGCGTAAATGGAACGTTTCCGAATGTAATGATAACTGCTCATAAGAAACGCAGTATTTACCTAAAAGTGACATTGTGAAGCAAGACATCAGTCGCCAAACGATTTACAGTCCTTGTTTTGGACAAAATCACGTACAAGTGTACATAGAATACACTCAAATTAGCTAAAAGAAGGCCATTTGCTAGAAAAAGGTAGCAGCTGTTCCCATTTATTTCAACAAATACGCGTGCGATAAGTTTTTTTCACGAGGAAAAGATGCGCAGTTAAATTTCATATTTGAATATATGTTTGAACAATTAATATTTGAAACCTTTTTGTACAAGCTCTCACGTCCAACGAAATTCTATAACCGGTTATAGCAGACAGCCCCTGAGTTGTGCAGACATGCAAAGTTTGTGTACAATGCGAATAAATCTGTTATTTTTCGGAGGAAATTGAGCGACACAGATTATTGATATCTGGCATGTTTGTATAATCTGCCTTTTTATACAGAAAGCTTGTATATTTTCATTTAATGCAACAAGGTACTACTTTCGGAGTAAGTTGCCGAAAATTGTACAGTTACACTGAGTCGGCGGGAGTATTGCATGCATGAATTCGGGCGCGAATTGATTACACAAGTTTACAGCCAAAATGTACATTCAATGCAACTATTTTTTTCCTATTTATTTTCGCTCGCTAAACTCGAAAATCACATTAGAAAATTTGTTTACGGATAGGTTTTCGAGATATGATTTTTTGAAATTTTGAAATTTTGAAATATTTTTTTCGGCTGTATCTTCACATGTTAGGCCATATATCAAGTTATAAACGACAGATTCGGTCGCACGAGGTCTCAAATTAAAGGTAATAAAATTTAAAACAATCGCTATTTATGTTGTTTTCCAATCTGTTCAGTAGTTTAGGTGTTACGTCCCGAAATATATGAGAAAATTCCATTTTTTGCGCCAAAATAAAAATCGAGAATTCACTCTATCGCTATGCAAAAATAGAAAAATTCAAATTATGTCCAGCTTATTATTTTTTATATATACATCGAAATTTTACGAAAAAAAACCAAGTTATTGATGAAGGAAATATATGCATAAATACTGGAGATATAAGCAATTGAATGAAGGTACCAAAATTCAAAGATGGTTCGCCTCTCGTCAGTGCACGCGCTGCACCGAGTGTACAAAGGGATAGGCGATACCGATACCATTTTTTGAGCATCGAGTATAAAATACTAGATACTTTCAAGTCTCGATTCAGATTCTAAAAAAGTATCGATACTAGTGTCGGTGAAGAAACAAAATATCATCCTTCCACCATTACACATAAAACTTGGACTCTTTAAAAACTTCGTCAAAGCGTTAGACAAAGAAAGCCGAGCGCTGGAGAATTCAAGATCGATTTTCCCAAGACTATTGCAAAAATCAAAGAAAGAATCTTTGACGGTCCACAGCTAAGAAAGGAACTCAAAGATGAAAATTTCCCCTCATTATTGACACCTAATGAGGTTGCAGCCTGGAAATCATTCCAATTGATTGTTTCCAATTTTCTTAAAAACAATAAAAGCCCGAATTACAAGCAAATTGTTAAATATTTGCTCAAGAATTATGCAAAACTGGGTATGGAAAATATAGTCTTATGTTATTCCAAAATTTCGATTCTTTTTTTTAATTTTTAAAAAATCACCTTAGAATGCGAAGTTGTTTCGACCCTGCTTTTCAGGACCAAAAAGTGGACTTTCAGTCGAGAGTGGAATAAAATACTATATGCAACACGAGGCCACCTCTGCAAACACCCTCTGCAACAAAAATCTTCTACTTTTGCCCCTTGTTGCATAATGTACTATTATTTAATACATGTACTTCTTCATTATACTGCTTTACAAAGTTAAAAAATGTGTACATTTAATTTTAATTTCAACAGGTGTAAATATGTCGCTCAAAATTAATTTTTTGCATTCCCACTTGGATTTTTTCCCGGAAAATCTCGGTGACGTAAGTGACGAGCACGGTCAAAGGTTTCACCAAGAAATGAAAGCCATTGAGCACGGCTACCAAGGATATTGGGAGATTATATTTGGTTCCTTATCAGAGAAACGGAACCTGCGAAGAACAGAAGACAAATCAGGGACCAGCATTATTTCTAATCTAGTCATGCAATATTGAAATTCGTAATTAAAAACGAATAAAATAAATTAAATAAGTGTGTTCTATACAAAAAATGAAAAAATAAAATAAAAACAGAGTAAAATTAGAATTTTGGTACCTTCAATTAAGTGCTTATATCTCCGCTATTTATGCATATATTTATTTTCTTTATCAATACCTTTCGTTTTTCGTAAAAGTACTATCTGTATATAAAAAATAACAAACTGGACATAATTTGAATTTTTCTATTTTTGCATGGCGATAGAGTGAATTTTCGATTTTTATTTAGGTTCAAAAAATGGAATTTACTCATATATTTTGGGACATAACACCTAAACTACTAACCAGATTGGAAAATAATATCAAGAGCAGTTGTTTGAAATTTTATTACCTTTCATTTGAGAGCACGTGCGATCCAATCTAACGTTTATTACTTGATATATGACCTAATATGTGAAGCCACAGCCGAAAAAAATAGAAAAAAATTTCAAAAAATCATATCTCGAAAACCTATGCATAAAAAAATTTTTTAATTTGATTTTCGAGTTTAGCGAGCCAAACTACATAGGAAAAAAATAAAGGCATTGTATGTACAAAAATTTTGTTTAATTTTGTAAACTAGTGTTATTAGACGTTATATTGTTTACAGTTGTATTTTACAGTCAGCATTTAATGATATTATCCATCCCAGCCTCCTACACCGACCCAACCTTTTGGGAATTCACCCAATCATTTCGGTAGGGACCCCCTACTTCTCGTATACGGTGTTTTCGCTTGGAGCGCGCAAAGGGAAACCCGAGAAAAATAACTTCCTTATCTGCTTCCTGCTTCGCTAAATAGTAGAACACATTTCTAAAACGATGTTGTCGACGAAAATTTATTTCTTTTAATTTTTGCATGAAAAATAACATTTTTTCGAAAAAAACATACCTGTACCGAGAGTCTCTATACTCTTTAGAGTCTGTATACAAAAAATCAGACAAAATGGCTTCACCGTTTGGCCTGAATCCTATTTTTGCGACTTGCACTCGATTTCAAGGTCCCTTAAGAAACCCTAGTATATGACCTACCATGAGGAATGCTTTATTATTTCTTTAGATACCTTTCTTCCCTATACCATTCGATTGGCTTCAAATTATTTTTCAATTTTAATTCCAATTATATCTTTCTCTTTATCTTTAAGTTCTAAAAGATTCTAAAATTATAATTGACACACTCAGAAAGAGGTGAAATTCGTTTCTCAGAATTGCACAATATTGCATTATATGATGCAAAAAATTTGTAGAAGATTCTACATTATAATAATAAAGACGTTCGGGATATAATTTTTTGGACTTCCGTTTCCGGCATGAAAGTGTTAGGTAGCGGTAATTGAGTGGTGCTAATTGTTATGAATTTGCAGTGGAATGTGAGGTGAGTTGATAGGAGGAGTGTGTTAGAGGATTTTTTGAGTGAACGTTTGTATGTTAAAAAGAATTAAAGCGAAGAGTTGGGTAATGTTTTGAAGAGGGCTTGGACGGAAAGAGAAAGTAGTGAAGACAAGATAGAAGTAGGATCCGCCCTAAAAACCCCGAAAATAATCAGAACAGCACTGGGAAAAGGTCCAAATATAGAGGGGGGGGGGGGGGAGACAGACAAGGGGAAAGACAAAGTTGAACATAGAGGACCAATAGAAGTTGAAAAGTTGAAGCTAGAAGAATTGCGGGAAATGATGATAGAGGTAATACAGATGAACGAAAAAAGGCAGGAAGAAAGAGGGGAGGAAATAAAACAAAAAATTAGGAAATAAATGACCGAACTTAGAAGAGAGATGCGAAAATGGAAAGAATTTAGGGCAATTTTTGAAAATAGGATGCAGACTTTAGAACAAAGATTAGAAAACCAGGATGAGAATAATAAAAAGGTAGCAGAGTTGGAAGATAGAATAGTGAAGATTGAAAAATCAAACCGGGAGGTTGGTGAAGGGCAGAATGGGAATATTGAGAGGGAAAGGCTAAGGGAAATAGAAAGAAGATTAGAAAGGAAAGAAAGAGATGAAAGAAACAAGTGTAGAAAGGAAACGCGAATTAGAGAAAAAATGTTGCTAGTGAAACTAAAGAAATGGGAACATAAGAGGAAACTGATCAAAGAAGAGACTGTTATATGGAAGCTCGGAGAGAATAGAGGATGATTTGACATGGGTAGAAAGGAATATGCAGTATAAGTTAAGGCAAATAGAGGAAGAGGAAAGAAGTAAAGGAAAAAGAACGTGGGTTAAGTATGGCAGAATACAGATAGAAGGTGTATGTTGAGATTGGGATGAAGAAAGGGAAGAGTTAGTAGAGCCGGGAAACTAGGAAAGAAAGGAACGGAAAATAAGAAAATAAGAAATAGTAAGAAACAAAAAGAGACGAGAAACGAATGTAGGAAAGAATGGAGGATATGTTACTGGAATATAGCAGGATTGGAGCGAAAGGATAGGGAGTTTATGAGAAATTTGGCCCAATGGGATGTAGTAGCAATGGTGGAGACGTGGCTAGATGAAAAGGGATGGGAAAGAGTAAGGGGAAGGTTACCAAGAGGTTGCCAATGGCAAGTTAAAATTGCAAAATGTAAAAATAAAAGGGCGTAGCAACGGAAGGAATGGTAATGGGAGTGAGGAACGAATTTATAAGAGGGAAGGATAAGAAAGAGAGGAAAGAGCAAAAACAGGAATAATAGTAAAAGAGCTAAATATGGAAGGAGAGAAGTGGAAGATGATAAGGGTTTATGTGAACGGTGATATGCAGGAGAAATCAGAGGAGATAAAAGAAATGATGAAAGAAAATAAAGATGAGATAATAGGGGGAGTTTTCAATGCGAGATCAGGAGATAGATGAGGCAGGCAATGGGGAGGAGAGGATGGGTGAAAATCCAAAGACAAGATTCTGAATGGAGAGGGAAAGAAATTGTTAAAGAGCTTGGAGGATTTGGGATGGCTTATCTTAAACAGAAGTATAGAGGGAGATAAGGAAGGGGAATACATACGCTCGGGAGGAAAAAGGGGAACGGTAATTGATTATGTGATAGTAGATGATGATGATGGGAAGAAGAAAGGATGGAGTTTTTTAATGCTAGAGATATAGGAGAGGAGAATGGAGTAAGTTATGAAGAATTGGAGAGAAGGGACAGGGAAAGACAATTAATGGAAAGATGGGGAATGATGGAGGAATCAAAATACAATAAATGGTATAAGATGATACAAAAGGAAGGACTACCAAAGTATTTAGATAAGGGATGGGAAGACAGAAGATGGGCCAGAAGAGCAAGATTTATATTGAGAAACGAGGTAAGTGAGGGGATGTATTGGGAAAAGGAAGAGAACAGAAAGTTCTGAATATGTGAATGGGAGGAGAAAAAATGGGAGCATGTATGGGAAGGATGTAGGAGAGGAATGAAGGATAAAGGAAGCTGGACAGAGAATGTGGTAAAGAATCTAGTGGAGGATGGAATGGGTGAGGAGCGAATGAAAGAGTTGGAGAGGGCTAGAGGGGCAAATTAGAAAGAATGAAAAAATAGATGTGGAAAAATGACAAAATGAGAATGAGATAGAAGAGAAGTGGTAGTGAAGGAAAAAGGAAACGGAAGTCGCATATATTAGAAGCGTAAAGATCTGTAAGTAGTTGCAGGTAGTAATTATGTCATAGTATAAGTATATTAAGGTGTGGATGCGCTCGCTCTCATTCGCTCAATCTCTCGCTTTCGATCGCTCGCTCACTCTTTCGACAGTAAAATTGCGCTATATTAATATAGAAGTAAAGAACTAGATATAAGACTTGATGTAAATAGTTGTAAATATTTGTAAATAGTAAGGAAAGGAAATATACAGTTTTTAGGTGGTCTTGTAAGAAACAAAATTCATGTAAACCCTTATGAACCTTGAAGTTGTTTAAGAAAAATTCTTTTCAGAAATTAACCAGTATAATTTGATGACCTCATGAAGAATATTTTAGAAACTTAGCTCGGACAAGAAAAAACTATAGCTGTAGAATATTCTCAATGTAGCAAGGTAGGTTTCACGGTCTGTTATAGTAATAGTAGTAATATAGTAAATATAGTAATAGTAGTTTCAAAGTTATGGAAGATTCTAGGGTGCAGCAAAATGTTTTCAAGAGTTATTTGTGCACTAAATAAATAAAGACAGGAATTTTTTATTTAAGGAAGCAATAAATCAATTTTACAGACAAAACGGGATGTCATACATTACCCTTCATATCAAATTTCACCTATACACGTGCATCTTTTTCCCATTAAGTAAATAAAAACTGTTAGATTTTTAGTGAACTTCGTAAGCTTGCACGCACAGTTGGATGCTCAATTTGTACGGCTGAGGCCGTGTGACAAAATTGTTTACTTCAAGAATACCATTTTTTTATCTCCGAAAAAATTAAAAACTTGGTGCTGATCAGAAATAATGAACATAGATTTAAAAAACATAAAAAATATAATCAAAATTGTTATAAACAATTTATTTGATTAAATACTTCAGTGTATCAGCTTTTTCTAGAAAAACAAAATTATTTGTACTAAAATCGTTCTGCTTTATGATTAGAATGATATCTAGTCACTAAACATTGACATAACATATTAAATACAATTTTAGTGATTAATTTTGTTAAAGACTTTGATAATAATTGTCAGTAATAAGTTTTCTCGCCAAAAACAACGTATTGCTGTATCCACGTAATTATTTACAGGATTCTATAAGGATGATTGTACTATAATTTTGTTGTCTTATTTATTTATTTGTACTATCAACGATTTAAGTTTTTCTTATAGAAAACTGCTAAATTGTCGAGAGTGAAAAGTAAAAAATATATTGGAACTCAAGTATTTCGACCGAGAGAAGAAGTCTGTAATCCTCACGTGGCGCTTCCCAGGTGGTGGATAAGGCAACGCTCGCTAGATATAGCGGGTAGGGCTAAAATAAATTACGCCTTGCGGATCAGCCCGATAAAAAAACACGATCGGTGACGGTCGCAGGAGATTGCTCCTAAAAATGTGCGATATTTTTCGCCAGCTTGGCGTAAGGACAGCTGTGAGCTAAACTCGCCAAGGTGCAGACACTGGAAAGAGATCAGGAGCCGGCCCCTTCGGGTCTTGATCGTGGAGTGCATCGTGGATGCAGATATCGGAACATAAATTGTTATTTCATCGGGCACGATGCGCTGGTGGAATATTATGTTCAATATAAAGTTTAATACTAAGGGAAACGAACGTCTTGAGCTGGGAATTGTTGAGGGAGACAGAAACTGCAAGTTTTCACTCCGCGAACAGAAGGAGCAATTCGAAGCAAAACAGAAACTGCTTTAAAACTAAATAAATACCTCAGACAAAATGCGGAAGTTGTTAGTTTATTTACCGAGGCGTATGTGGATGCTTATGCCATCACCTTGAAATGAAGATTAACAGGGAAAATAAAAGAAAAGGGCACTGCTGAGCTCATTTATGAAGGAGACAACTGCGACTCTCTCAACCCAGGCAGAGCGCAAGAGAAAACGAGACTACAAATGAAATTGAAAGACACAGGGAGACAGCGCTTCGTTGCCAGGAAGTTCCTGTGGCAAAGCTGAACAAAGCTTGCTCAACAAGGTTTGGGGCGCCTCGAAAAAAATAAATATATTTCCAACCAAAATTAAAAATTTTAGAGCATTTACAAAATTTGAAAAAAATATTTTTTTCAAGTTTTAGAAATTTTTGTCCAAGCTTCTTTTAGGTGGGAGAGAGTCTTGAAAATTATCCTCATGAAATTTTTTATTTCGATAAAAATTCAAAAAGTCATATGCTTTTCAACATTTTGAAAATTTCCAAAAAATAGAAGAAAAAAATATATTTTTCTGTTAGATAGAAAAATTTGAATCAACATATTTACTAGATATGAAATATATTTCGAAACTATACCCATAAAAAATTTTTATTCTATCAAAATTGAAATGGTAAGAGCATTTTCAAATTTGGAAACAAGATGTTCCGTTTCATTTTTTTTATGGTTTTATTTTTTAAAAGCAATCGTCTGTATAACCTAAGTGTTGAGCGCAAAGCGCGAGTATGGCAATGACAATGTAATCGTCAAGGATTTTTTTTTCAAAAATTATTAGTTTCGCAATTTTTATTGTAAATCTATGTATATACATATATATATTATAAGATTTAAATAAATAATAGATTTTATTCTTTAACGTTATTGCCGATCACTCACACATTGAAGTGCCGACAACTGAAGCAGCCAGGTTTCTGACTTGCCGATAACCCGTGCATTCTCGTATTTGTAACTTCAAAATTCTTATAATATTAATTCTAATGGGATATTTTGTAAGTAATAAGTAAATTACATTTCTAAAGGTCCGCTTCATTCCATAAAACCCATTTATTAAGTTTTAGAGATGATTACTATAGTTTTTCAAGCATTTGAAATCTGAAATTCC
>CAKNWU010197111.1:0-10815 GCA_932072015.1 Andricus quercustozae | reverse complement strand
GCGACCCTGCCCTGCCGAACGCTACAAGAGAAATAGAGTCAATTGTCGATGTTTTCAAATCCAACGTTGTAAGGAACGAAATTTTTTGCCGAAGGAAATTCAAGATCGTCTCACACATTTTCTGAGTAATGCGGATAGCGCGCAATTTGAATGCAACTATTTCTTACCCATAAAATTAAAACTATTGAAACGTTTTGAAACGGTACACTTCTTCTTCAGGGTGAGTTCGGATAACTGTTTCGTAGGCATGACTCCATTCATGCGACCAATTTCGTTCATGGCTTTGAGATCCATTTTCTTCAAAAATACTTTTTTCTCTTCACTTATTGTTTCACTTTCACCAGATGATGAATTTCACAGAACTTTCGAAGGTAGACTGAAGTCGTATTAACCTGGCGCTATTTTTATAGACCATTACGCCCACTCTACTTACATTCTAGAAAGATTGTTCGAAGTTCTAGATGCATGTGTGCATTTGTAGCAATCAATATTTCCTTATAATTGTTTAGATCATCATTGCTTATAGATGACTCTTCGGGAGTTTTTCTAAACAGCAGTTCAAGCAGACCAACGGTTTTCAGATACTGCTTAACATTGACGTGAATATATTGTCCCTCAAAACTAATAGGTTTATCACCAATCATGAGGCTGTCATCACTGAGCTTACGCACACCATAAACCATATCCAAATACTGCTTTCTATTTTGTTGCAGCATTCTAAGAAACTTGTTTGTCAAATGCTCATAACTATTAGCAGGCTCAGTTGTAGCATCTTCTTCAAGCATAGTTGCATATTGCTCCTCTTCACCATCATCTGTCATGAAGGAAGCGTTATCATCCTCCTCCTCCTCTTCATATTTCTTCGCTACAGGCTCATTTTTTTCAACTTCTTTCTTGATTGAAGGATTAGATATATCAACCAGTTGCTGCAGTGGCATGACGATGAAATTAAACGTATCACTCATTATGTTTTCAGTGGCTTCTTTACCCATTTTCAAGATTCGATGTTTATGTCGAATCTCAGTCAATGACAACAAATCCATACTTGTCAGTATTCCAACATGCTGAACATAAGTCTCGAAATTGAGAATAACGCATGTCAGTGTTCACATGATCGTATATCGTATAACTTCTTCATGCTCATCGAAAGGAAAATATTCAACGCCATCTACATTATTTAACACCAGTTCCAAGAATTTATACTTTGGTTGTTTGAGGGATTTCGAGTAGATGTAGACATTATCAAATTTCAATCTGTTTGGGTGTAGGATTAGGGCAAGTAGTGTATTTGTCTTGCCGCAATTTGATGGTCCACAAAACACTGCGCGAATGCTGTCTGGTAGAAGGCTACCATGTCGTTTAATCCCATCCTTTTTTGATTGGACTAGGGTATCAATGTTAAATACCGGAAGTTTAATGGGTTGTGTCTTGAACCGCATCTTGATCTCAACTGTCGTGAAAGCTATAAATATAGCGCTTATATAGCTTCTAGGTCAGTTGCGTGCTAACCTCCGCTCAGTGAAGAATGATTGTGCACCATAAAGTGAACAAAATATCACGCCGTCATCGTCGAGGTAAAGGATTTGTCAACAAAGTCATCAACAACTTACCGTTTGAGCTGCACTTACCTGGCTACCAATACTGTGGTCCAGGTACTAAGCTCGCCAAACGACTTGCTAGAGGTGATCCTGGTATCAATCCTTTAGACGCAGCGTGTAAAGAACACGACATTGCATACTCGAAAAATCATGAAAACGTTGAAACGAGAAACGCTTCAGATCGTGCACTAGCCAGTAAAGCTTGGCAGCGTGTTTTTGCCAAAGACTCTGGAATTGATGAGAAAGCGGCAGCGCTGGCAATAACTAACGTGTTGAATGCTAAAGCGAAACTCGGCATGGGGTTCAAGAAACCTATTTCAAAGAAGAAGACCAATTCAAACAAGAAACCCAGTTCAAAGAAGAAGAAATTTAGTTCGAAGAAGAAAAAACCAGCTACAAAAAATAAACTAATAGCATTTAGAAAAGTTGTGGACGCAGCTAAGAAGGCAATGAAACGAAGCAGTGACGCAAAAGTGGCCATCAAATCTGCAATCAGAGGTGCACAGGAAGCTGTAAAAAGCGCAGGCGATAAATTCCAAGTGCAAAATCCACGTATCCTGCCAATACCTTCAAAGGTTGGTGGTGTTTTGCCACTGATTCCAATTTTCGCTGGACTCAGTGCACTTGGAGCTCTCACTGGTGGAGCAGCTGGTGTAGCCAAGGCGGTAAACGATGCTAGCGCAGCCAAACAACAACTGGCAGAAGCTCAACGTCATAACAATTCAATGGAGGCTATTGCTCTAGGAAGAGGTTTACATCTCAAACCCTACAGAAAAGGATTAGGTCTTCATATGAAACCTTATCGAAAAGGACAGGGACTTCATCTAAGACCTGTGTCAAAAAACTTGTAGTGAAGCTACCTCATCATGCACTCACTGATACCGATATTTCTAAGTATGCTAAAGCTCTAAAGATTACAAATTTTCGTGGAGTATTTATGCGTAATCAACTACCAGTGAAGGGACCTAACAAAATTGAATCAGCTATTGTCAATCTTGATGGAGATGACGGTCCTGGTACCTGGTAATCTTCGTCCGCCATCGGATCTTGTAGATTACCTCGGTGTTGGTAGTGTAATAAAGTACAATCATGACAGATCTCAGGACTATAACAGCGTTGAATGTGGACACTTGTGTTTAAAATTTCTATGTCGCCAGCTCCATATAAAAGATAAATACTGTCTATATAAGAGTGTGTGATGAACTGAATAAAGTCAGTATAGAGAAGAACATCATCATGGATGAATCATTTACTCTATCGATAATAGGAAACTCTTCTGTGCTAGACGCAGAGTATTTTCCACCAATAGAACTCTCTTCTCATAAGAACTATGCACTTGGACTCGTTGAACTGCTCACATTCAATGCGATTCCTAACGTTGATACTGGAAAGAATTAAAACCAATGTCGGTGATCGAGTAGTGACCATACCTACTGGCAGCTATGTGATTGAAGATATTGAGAGTTACTTCCAGAAGGCTCTAGCAATTGATGGCATTACAATAAACATTAAGCCAAATAATAACACATTACGCAGCGAGATAAAGTGTGATCGTGAAGTAAACTTTCAACCAGATGATTCTGTTGGACGATTGTTGGGATTCACACCACGTGTTCTCGAAGCCAATAACACTCATACTTCTAATCTACCTTTGGCTATTCTTAAAGTCAACGCTCTACGAGTTGAATTCAATATCACTACGGGAGCTTACATCAACAATCGCAAAGTGCACACGATTCATGAATTTTTTCCTATTGTACCACCAGGATATAAGATCGTTGAAGTACCATCACACGTGATTTACCTTCCAATCTCCGTGAAGACAATACATCAAATTCAGCTCCGCATAGTTGATCAGGACGTAGACTTGGTGAATTTTCGAGGAAAGGTTATAACAATACGACTACACATCAAATCATCATAATGGGTATCGTGTACAATCGCAAAGGAGTCTATATACTAAGAGCGTCAACATGTCAAATGCAAGCCAGTTCTCAAGCAGCACGCAAGATGCTAACACCTCAGAACGTGCTCTTTCTGACACAGCTTCGTCTGAAGATCAAACCTCGTGGGAAAAGAAACTGAAGCGCCCATTCAAGATATTTATCATCTATTATTGTTGCAATAAAAATGGAGGAAATACTAAAAATTCAAGCATCAGTGAGCTTCGATGAGTCTATAGCTCACTATGAGATTCATGCACATCAGCCTTATGCCTCATCATCACTCAACAACAGCGATGAAATTAGAATTGCTGTCCAGCATCAAGATTTGTGTATACTACCCAGCAAGAGTTCACTGCATGTGTATGGAAGATTAACAAGGCCTGATGGAGTTACAGCTATTACTGGTACAACACTAGTGAGCAATGCAATCTTCTATCTGTTTGCTGAAGTTCGCTATGAACTGAATGGTATTCAGATTGATCGTTGCAAGAATGTCGGTCTCACTAGCACCATACAAAATTATGTCTCACTTACCCCTGGACAAATTAATTTTATGGAGAATGCAGGATGGCTTGACATCCCAGAAGGAACAAAACGTCTTACCAATGATGAGGGGTACTTTGATGTCACTATCCCACTCAGTATGATCCTGGGATTTGCTAAAGACTATAGAAAAATCGTGGTAAACGCAAAGCATGAACTTGTCCTGACAAGATCGCGCAATGACTT
The DNA here is from genome assembly GCA_932072015.1 of Andricus quercustozae. Classification (NCBI taxonomy): domain Eukaryota; kingdom Metazoa; phylum Arthropoda; class Insecta; order Hymenoptera; family Cynipidae; genus Andricus; species Andricus quercustozae. The sequence goes on along the minus strand of CAKNWU010197111.1, from coordinate 6,542 downwards.
AAATGCCATTGTTCAGGCACGAAAACAGCCAGGAAGCGAAGAGCAATTTAAGATCACAGTTCATAAAGTGGAGTGGATGATACCATATGTAATTGCTTCAGATCAGCAAAAGATACAGTTGCTGAATTTTATTGAAAAAGATTTTCTCACAACTATGAGTGTTCGCTTATGGGAATGCTATGAATACCCCCTGCTTCCCACCACCTCAAGACATATATGGACTGTTAAAACATCAACTCAGTTGGAAAAACCACGGTACATCATACTGGGTTTCCAGACAGGTAGAAAGGATAGGCTATCCAGATATGCTAATCGCTTCGATCATTGCAATATAACCAATGTCAAGGTATTCCTCGATTCACAGTACTATCCGTACGGTAATTTGAATCTGGACTTTGTCCATAATCAGTTTGCGCTACTGTATGAGATGCATGCAAACTTTCAGGCAGCCTACTACGGTAAAGAGCCTGAACCAATGATGAAGAAAAGTGATTTCAAAGAATACGCTCCCCTCAGTGTTATTGATTGCTCAAAACAAAATGAGTTTCTCAAACAGGCCTCAGTAGACGTTCGTTTGGAATTGGAATCTGTACAAAATTTCCCTGCTGAAACTGCAGCCTACTGTCTAATTATACATGACCGTATTATTCAGTACCCACCCATTAGCGGTAGCGTGAAGAAGTTAATTTAAGATGATAGTGGTAGGGTAACGGCACAAGTGGGGTAATACTAATGGTGGTGGGGATAAAAGGTATAAAAGAAAGATTATTGCAGCAACAGAGTTCAGTTTTCATCGATATGGAGTTCATCGTGGACGTGCAAGCCTTCAAGAAGCCCATCAACCGGTTCGTCTTCAAGGAATTGGCTATAATTCCTCTTCAGGAAGACGCTCAACCCGTGGTCTACCTCTTTGAGCCACCCTACTCCTGGGACTCGCTGCCTACCAAATACAAAAGTGAAAATGCATGGCTAACGCGCAATTACCATGGTCTAGAATGGACATCTGGTGATATACCATATGAAGAAGTAAGACTGGTAATCCGAGAAAAATTACGTGATGGTCGTGCAGTCTACGTCAAATTACTCGAAAAGGAAAAATGGTTGGCTCAGTACGTGAAAAACGTGTATAATTTGGAAGATCTGGGCTGTCCCTCGCTAAAAAAACTATACGGCACAGTTTCAACAAGATGCAATCACCAGCTCCAATGCTGGAATGCAAGTTGTGCAGTTCGAAATGCTGTTGCTCTCAAGACCTGGTTCTTGTCTCATCGGGATCAGCCTACTATCAGGCGTTACTCTGGAAGCAGAAACAATGACGATGGTACAACTGAAAGTATTGATACTACGGATACTTCCTTGACCAACACAACACTCAAAGATTTTTACAACCATTGTGAATTTATGTTTTAACTACGTTTACTTTTATTACATTATAGATTAAGAATTTCTCTTTTAAAATTAAATTTAGTCTTTTTTCTTAAATAAACCAGACATTCAATTTTACATCGAGTGAATATTTATTTAAACCCATTCAGTTAGTTTATAATTAGTTAAGCTTATTTTGAATTTCATTCGGTATCTGTATTTCCGGCGGTAAATATTACAAACATCGTTGGATTAAATTCTGAATTCAAATATCGTTTACTCTCAGCGGTGAACAATCACAAACGTCGTTGGGCTGCATTTTCAACGTTGGATTTTATTCAAGCATCGTGGGGTTGTAAATCAAATTTCAGCGCTGTAAACACATGGTTGGGTTGCATTTTCCAATTTCTTCACGATCTTGTTTCCATTAACACTAGATAAATAACCATTCTATCTATAGGTAATATTAGGTCGAAATTCTAGAAGCTTCGAGAATCCCCTAGCTCACACACAGGCCAACTATGTTTCTAGAAGTTTCGAGAACTAAGGGGAATCCCGAACCAATCTCAAGCTTTCTAGAAATTTCAATCAGTGTTTGCAGACTAGTTGAAAAGTTCTAGAAAATTTAACGAACAAGAATCTTAGAGATTGTTAGAAACTCATAGAATTCAGGGGAATTCCCGATATCACGACCGCCAACTACGAGTTACCGAATTACCGACTGTCGGTAACTTACCGATACCCATGTCAGTGCTCTACCTTCCTGACCGGGTTACTGACTGTCGGTAACTTACCGATAACTGTTTTACCAGGTGATTATCGCCAGAACATGCGTTGCTATACTACTGCCCTACTTTATCAGATTAAGTTACTAAACTTCCAAAACGTAGGGTACTTTACATATCGCTTCGCTGATATTTATGATTACATTTTCAGAAAAATTTAACTTCTAGACCTTTCAATGCATACAGAAGTATTAGTCTTGCATGATTTTTTCACTTTTTTTTCATTTTGCTTTAGAAAACTAGTGAATTTTGTTATTTTACATTTAAAATGATCGTTAAAAAATGATTTAATATATCTGTTTAGGTGACGTTCTTAGTTCAAACGACTTAATTAAGTCGCCACTAATACTTTTTATGTGTCACCGTTTATACCCGAAATCAGTTAAAATTAGTTTAAATTAGTTAAAACGCGAAAATACCAAGAGCATTGGTCAAAACTAGTTTTAACAAGTTAATACGCAGAGTAACCCAGTCCTTTTGTGGAAATCTGAAGAAATTCCATCTGATTTCGTGGTTTAACTGAAAACATTAGTCAAAACTAGATTTAACCAATTGTGCTTTTGGAAGAACTAATTTTACCTGAACTATTCAGTGAAAACCCGAAATACTAAGTTTGTAGTGACTGGTTACAGAAGAGTCATTGGAAACAGCTCTAACCACTTTTCCAGCTCGCGCTAAAAAAAAAACACGTGCTAGTGACTGGTCACAGAAGAGTGATTGTTCACATCTCGGATCACACTGAATACTACCGGTAAAACTAGTTCTTTCAAAAGTACAATTGGATGAATCCAGTTTCAACTGATATTTTCAGTTAAAACACGAAATAGGATGGAATTAAAATCTCTTCGGTTTTTTACAACAGGACTTGGTTACTTCGCGTTTTAATTAGTTAAAACTAGTTTTGAGAAATGATCGTGGTCATTTCGCGTTTTAACTAGTTAAAATTAATTTTCACAAATGATTGTGGTAATTTCGCGTTTTAACTACCCAGGCGGAAAAGTCGGACTTCTGCCGGATCCCACGACCCACGAACGGCATAGTACTGCGCCAGTTGTAAACGAGATTGGTTTAGTACTGGCCCAGTACTGAGTCGAAGTGCTGGCTGGAAGCCGAATTAAGGCGTTTTTCCGAGCGTTGGTGCAGTACTGCCCCGCAGTACTAAGTCCAAATGCCGGTACAGGCATAATACCATTTCCAGTACCGCCCCAGTATCGACAGACAACTCCCAGCTGAGTGACACTTTGTCCTAATGCCTGTACCGCACCAGTACCGACATCCGACCGGCAGCACTGGCGCGGTATCAAGCCAGTTGTAAATTTCCACTTGGGTAGTTGAAACTAGTTTTAACTGAATTCGGGTTAAAACAATAACATATGCACTAAGAGGTCTGAACTAGAAGGCTAGAAGTTATTCATGATGACATTTTAAGCCAAATTTACCTTATAGACCTCTCAATGCATACATAAGTATTAGTCTTACATATAAGTTTCAGCGGTGTTATTATCACTGGTAACAAAATAGTATGAATTACTATAAAGTTGTATTAATAATGTTAACAACAGTTTTTATGACTGTACTGAAAAAGTTTAAAAACGTGTTTTTTGTCTCAAGCATTAAATAACAAATGTAGCGAAACAAAAAAGTTGTGACTAGTCCACTTAAAAATAATATTTCTAAGTAAAAAAAATGCAAGTGCATATATGTATGTATACACTAGTTCAGGGCTCACCACTTTCAGCAGGTGTTTGCTGCCACGACAGGTGTTTGTCTGGCAGAAAACTTTTATGTAATTTTTTTCATCGGTTTCCAGGAATCCTGCAAAGGATTACGGTCGTTAAGGTTACGGCTCGTTAAGGGCTCATCGTTCACACCGACGGGTCTAAAGTTTTTCTACTCGAAATAAAATACGTTTATTTGAAATTTTAATTTACCGCGATGGAATAGGGACCAGTCGAAGGAGAAGTTCGACTAACATTTATTTGGGGCTTTAACCTACTTTTTTGGCTACCCTGCACTGGTTCATTGAACAGCATCCTTCACCTTACAAGGGAAAAGTCAGAGGTGGTGCTTTTTGTTTTGATTCATACTTTTTGTAAAGAAAGGCCATGGTCTCAAAGTAAAGTTGTGAAATTCCTAGAACCCAATATTTGGCCAGTTCTAAGAAGAACGGCTTTAAAGAAAATTGAGGCCAGCTTATGGACTTGAAAACGCCGGCTCTTAAGTGGCCGAGTAGCTCACCAGTAGAGCGCCCTGTTTGAGCGCAGAGACCGCGGGCTCAATTAGTACTGCCTTTATTTATTTGTTTTTGCCTTATAACTATTTAAATGTTTATATATTCGATTACCTTCTAACATTTTGGTCAATTACGCTATAATGAACAATTATTATGCTTTTTTCAATTAAAAACTCGCATTTTCATAGTTTTTTTCACATTAAAAGGTAATTTTTATAAATTTTATAAATTTAATCATTTACTTAAAACTGATGAAGAAAATATTGAATAAGAATATATTACAAAAAATTATATTTTAAATAAGATATGCAATTTTGATCATGTAGATGAATATTTTAAAATGAGATACGCGACAAATTTTTGTTTATAATTTTATTTTGAATAAAATATCACGAATCACAATAAAAAAGTATCGTAGGAAGAAATAAAACTAGAATTCATAGTCAGTTGCAAGACCCAGAATGATAATTGTCGTAAAATCAGACAAAGCAAAAAGAAATGCATTCGTTTGCCCGCCCCAAGAGTCGATCAAAAGAAGAAACTCATCTTTGTCCACGTATTTTTTTAAAGTATCCCCGGGATGTATCCGGGTCTATCCGGGCTTTTCACGATACGCTAGAACATATATTTATCCGTGTCTTAACCGGGATCTATTCGGCACAAAATTTCGTATCTGGGTCTATCCGGGACCTATACATTTAATTCAGAAAATACGATTATTTTTCCAACTTTTTGGAAAAAAATAATTGTTTGAATATGTTAAATTTATTTAAACAATTAAAAATTGTTTAAAAAGTCATGATGATTATTTAAAGTGTCCATTAGTAATTATTTTTATTAAAAAGATGGCACAAATTGCTGAAAATGAACCATAATACGTAAAAATGTAGTTTTTTTATGTTTGGTACATATTTGGGGTGTTGTGTTTGTGGATGGTGAAGGGTAAGGGGGGATTAAGAATAAAATTTTATGATATGGTTTTATTTCATACACACTCCTATTCAATTCCTCAAAAATTTGGCAACTTTTGAAAAAATGCTGAAGTATCAATTCAATTTTTCGAAAATCCAATATTTTCCCATATTAAATATTAGGATTTTCAAGTGCTTGGTGGTGGTTGTGGGGAAATGATACCGGATAGACCCGGATAGATGGTCACTGTGGTCTTTACTAAAATACAGGATTGGTCAGGTCTCTCTGATAGAACCAGGATAGATCAGTAAACTTTCCGGATTGGAAATAATTCTACGTATAGAGCCCGGATAGACCCGTATAGAAGACTTATGCGGTTTCTAACAGGATCTTGTCTGGTTTTTATCGGGTCCTATCCGGCATTTTAAGCACGGTACTCATCCACGGTCTTTTGAACCCTAGGACGGAAAGTTCCTGTAGATTCTTGCAGGCACACGAAAACTAGAGGCAACACTTTTCCAGATAAAGTGAGAGAATATTGTGCTGTATAGGAGTACGTCACCTTGTTCATATCTTCTCTTTTAACAACAATAGTCTTGGATCCTTCTTCAGCGAGCCTATATCATTTTATTTTCATATATATATATATATATATTTTTTTTTTAATTATATTTACAGCTGCCCTGAACAACAGGATTGATCGGCGAATTGAGCCTGTGTGGCGTGAGATGTACGAACAACGTGGCTCCAAAAAGGGTGTAGCAGGCTGTCGAGAGAACCTGCTAATTGACAGGTGTGTCTGCAAAGACGCTGCAGCCCATAAACGCGCCCTGTCAATGGCCTGGATTGACTACCGGAAAGCTTTCGATTCAACCTCTCATAGACTTATCATCTGTCTGTTGGAAAGCTTAAAGGTGCATCCACACATAGTGAGATGCATAGAGAGATTAATGCCTCTTTGGAAAACTAGATTTACTATTTGATCTGGAAATTATCGTGTGACAACAAACAACGTCACCTTCCACAGGGGCGTCTTTCAGGGCGATACCATGAGCCCTTTGGTTTTTTGCATCACGCTTCTGCCTCTATCTCTCGCACTAAGAAATTCCTCTGGTTACCTCTGTGGCGACACTAACCAGCGTGAGCACAAGGTCACTCATGTATTTTATATGGATGACCTGAAGCTCTATGCCTCTGGTAAAGGCAAACTTCAAACTGCCATAAATATAGTCGCGAAGTACACAGGA
>CAKNWU010197059.1:0-11000 GCA_932072015.1 Andricus quercustozae | reverse complement strand
GTCACGCTAAACCTATATAGAGATTTTACAGGTTATGTTTGCGATTTTACAAATCGTAAATTTACGTCTTTGAGGTTGTTGGCGAATTTCATCGTATCAGTCAAATTTGTTTAAAAAGAGTGGTCAAAGTTTTCATAAAACTTCAAAAATATAAATCAATTGATTTAGTTAAGGCTTGTTGGACTCTAGGTCTATAACCTCAAAGTAAAGCACCTCATTTTACTAATACTAAAAAAGATTTCATTCTAGTATTTATTAAGTACTAAGGCAATTGAATTTTTGGGTTAGAGTTCTTGAGTTCAACAGCCTTCACTGAACCAATTGATTTATATTTTCGAAAACTGTTACCTCTATTTTTAAAGAATTTTGACTAATTCAATCAAATGAGTCACCACGATCAACGACGTAAAATTTACAAAATGTTTTAGTGAAATCACAAACATAACCTGTAAAATATTTGAAAGTACATTTTTTAAAGTAACATAAACCAACAAAAAAAATTGTGCAACAAAATTCAGCTTATGAATCATAAGACGTTTCTAAATATTTGATAATTCAGGTATTTCAAATAATTAAGGAAAAAATTCAAATTTTTTTCCGCTTCGGTCGCATTGATCATGACTTTTGTAAACCCTTGTTTTCTTTGGTTCGCATGTTAGCATTCTCTGTAACAAAATTTGACTTTTTTCTCATTATCCAAATTTAAAATAATGTATCTCTCATAATGCAAGCAACTAAAAGTTGTAATGTAATTTGTATTTTCTCACATTCTCAATTTGAATTTATGGATATACCAGAAATACGCAATCAAAAATTAATGGCTCTATGCTTTCTGCTTTTTTGTCATTTAAACTAATAAAGATCAATTAAAAACTGTAATAAATTTGTTTTATGTTTTAGGAGAAGCAAGATGTGCAACAAAACAGTGAAAATGCTCGCACTACCTCCACAGGCAGCTTACAACCCTATTTCCTTTGCGTATCAGATCAAAAGTTTGCAGAATCATTGCCGCATTTCTACAATTTTGTGGATACCTACTTCTAAAAAAAAATTACGAAACGACGATGGTCTCAGTAAATTCGCTTCATACTTGTTAAAAAAATGTTACCTTAAGTCGGCTGTCCCGAAGAATGAGTCACTAACCAATTTTTCTGAAAACAGAGCGTATCAACTGTATTATGCTTCGCTAGAGTGTCGTATCTCCATTTAAAAATACATAGAGATACGACACTCTAGCGAAGGAAAATATATTTGAGACACTCTGTATACGCAAAACTTTGTTAGTTACTTATTCTTCGGGACAGTCAAAGTGTTGATGAAGATTAACTTTAATATTATTTGAAGTCTATAGCACTATATAAGTATAAACGTGATAATAGGCGTTTTGTAAAAACCAAGACTTGTACTTTTAATCATGTATACGTGCTGGTTACTTGCGATGCAGCTACTGCTTTTTTACAAAGATTCTAAAAAACTACTTTAAGGAATATAAAAAAACTTCAACGGCTGAAGAACTCTATATTATTTACTTTAACTTTTAAAAGGAACTAAATGCCGCTATTACTTTTCTAAAATCGATTAAACCTATTTTAAGCAATGTAAAAAACTGCGACGGATGAACAGCTCTATAAACTGTTTCACATGTGTTCTTAAACATTAATTTATATCAAATAAAATGTTGTATTTCTGAGAAATCGTTTTATTTCAGACTTATAATTTCAATTAGGAGTTGCAGGATAAAACATTTTAAATATTTAATATAAAAAATGCCGAATTCCATTGATTTCATCAGTAATCAGAATCACTGACTTATTCAGTCTTTTTCCCTGATATGATCAGTAATAACAAATTCACTGAATCAATCAGTACCTTTTCACTGATTCTCAGTGACTACATTCTCACGATTTCAATCAGTGAAATTTGACTGAGAATCAGTGAAATTTCACTGATTCAGTTTTAGAGAGTAGTATTGACGGACACGGGATTGTTAGAAAGGTCATTAGATCACGTAAACATAATTATTTCTTGTTCAAATAATCCAGTAGTCTCTTTGCGGCGAAATGTATCGTAAAGATTGCACTAAGTGGCTCTCTCATTCTTGTGTGCGCCCTCAAATTTATTTAATGACTCGATTCCTTGCTGAAGAAAGAGAAGTAGCAGTGGCAAAACAACAGCACGCTGTACCCTTTTTCTGTCATGTTCATGTCGGCCTGAAGCATTCAGTGGCTGTAAAGCGTCAGTACCCTGCCTCATTCGACAATAACTCCCGACTTGCTCGATATAATCGATTTTCAAACCAGTCAATATATCGATGCACCACCTTCTGAGACCAGAATTTATATGCGAATGGTGTCGCAGAGGAAAATAATTTTTATGTTGCTTAGCTCAGCATTTCTTATTATATGCGACTTACAAAATATTAGTACGTTGGAAAATATAATTAGCCTTAACTCAGCTGAGTAGTCATAAACCTTGAGTCAGCTTATTTAAGATAGGTTATTAAAGCAATACGAATAAAACTTAAAAGTTCTGATTTACGAGATTTACGACATTTAAAATCCACAAATTCGAAGTTACGGATCTTATATAGGTTTATTTGTCATACTGTTCGATGTATTGCATAAACGAACAAAGCCGATTTCACCACCTGTTAAGAAGAATTTTATTCTTCTCGTATGCTATAAGTTATTCAGTGTAAATTCCAAGAATTCAAGCGAATTTAATAGAATTTAAGCAAATTCAAGTTAAGTCAAGACAATTTACTGAAATTTAAGAGAAGTCGAAGAATTCTAGCGACTTCAAGAGTTTTCCGGTAAATTTAATGGAATGTAAAGAATTCGAGCGTATTATAAAGAATTCAATAGATTTTACCAAACTTTAAGTGCATTCAACGAAGTATTTGATTGCGAATAAGCACAAAAATTCAATCAGTTACTGCATTTTTTCTTTTCAATTAATAATTGTTTTATTTTTATTTTTTTATTATCATACTATGAAGCCAAAATTATTTGAAGGAATTTCAGAGAATTTAAGAGAATTCAAACCGTTCAAACGGATTCAAGGAATTTAAGAAAATTTAAAAACAGGTTTATACCTAAATTCAAGTGATTTAACACCGGCCAAATATTGAAAATTATTTCTTAAGGTAAGGTTCACATCAATTTTCAAATCTTTAAAGCATACAATCACTATATAAACTTTCAAATTATTGTGAATAATGTTTTCATGTTTCATTAATAAACACCCATTTGCAAAAAATTTGGGGAATCTAAGAATTGCTTTTTTTTTTAATAATTAATGTGCATTTTTGCATAATATACATAGGAAATGCATTATTTGAAGGGTCGGGGAACAAAAGGGCCTAACCCACAAATTTTTCGAAATTGACTTTTACACATTTTTGGACTCCTCAAACAAACGCCGTTTCGACGGTGTAAACTAAAAATTAAAAAAAATTTTTTCATTTTTTAAAAATTCATCAAAGTCAGTGAAGGTCCTAACCCAAGGGGTGCCGAGCGAACAAAAGGGCCTAACCCCACATTGCAGCTTATGGAAAAACGATTTTTTCATTCGGTTTGTCTAGAATTATTGCCACTTTCTAGGTATGTGGTGCCATTTAGCGTGACTAGGTTGTGTCAAGGTGTTTTGAGGAACTAATCGCGGTCGATATTATCGATTTTACATCATATGTTGTACGTGTTGATCAATAAGGAGAACGAAGTAAGTAAACATTGTTTGTCTTTTTGTTTCGAATTTTTTTCAGTGATAGAATTTCGAAAAATTTCAAACGGCCGTTTGTTGAATAAAGTCTCATGGTCATTTTGTATCTTTGAAATATAAGGTTTTCAAAATGCGTATGGTTTTGGGAATTTCTAATAATTTGGTAACTTTTCAATTTACAGCAATTTTTTTAAATCGAGTGATTTCACTAAAATAGTAGCTTCTTCAATCTGCAGTATTATGTGCGTTTTTCCAACGCTGTAAAAAAGTGGAATCCATTCATGTTGAAGAGTGAAATATTACTCTGAAATGAGTGGATTTTCGCTCATTTAGAGTAACATTTTCACTTAAGCTATATTTGCAGTATATTCACTCATATTTAGTGAATCTTTCACTGGAAAAAATTTAGAAGGTGCCTGTTATTTTCACTGAAGTCATTGTTTTGAAAAATATTTTTCTACCCGCGTGTAAACATAGCGTGCATTTTTTGTTAGTTTTACAGGAAAAACCATAGCAGATTTTGACAAGATTCCTTTGATTCAAGTGACACCGAAAGAACTTTCCGCCGAGAAAAAAAACGATTAGAAACATTTTTTGTAGTGGAAGATATTCCAAAGTTGAATATTCCAAAGATATAGTCCAATTCGATTATTGTTATTAATATAAAAATAGCGGAAATTCATTTTTTACCTAATATCTGAACCTTAATCACAAAAATCATGATCAGTTTTAACAGCAATAACAATAAACGATATCAAAATCAATAATAATATAAGGAAAATAAAGTATCACTCAATATAATAGATCAGATTAATTGTTCACAACATAACAAATATATTAATTCAAAAATTATTATTGTAGTTGCTAGTATTTATTTATAGAATCGCACCGCAGACCAGGCGAAACTAAGCCGAGTGGATGCTTGCTGCTCGGGGTTAGGCCCTTTTGTTCGCCTGTACCCCCTTGGGTTAGGCCCGTGCTTAACTTTGATGTCTCATAAATCGAAAACTATTCGACGAATTCGCATGAAATTTTAAAGAACAACGTTCAAGAGTGGAGATTATCGATCATATATATCCAATATATTTTTTTCGGTAATCTCGCAAAATGCAAACGTTTTTCTGGCGTCCTGAAAAATTTGGAAAAACGGGGTTAGGCCCTTTTGTTCCCCGACCCTTCATTTATTTTCATGTGCATTTTAGGGTATTTTAAAATATAACATAACGTTAAAAAGTTTTGGGAATACTTTAGAATATACTAATGTACATTTTAAATAGTAGAGTGATATGGTCATTCCTAATTTTTTGGAGATATTTTCTACGTTTTCATATATTTATTTATGGGTTTTTTCTATTCTTTACAGCTTAAATAACATATTATTAAAATCTCTTTCTTCACTGAATAGATCACTTAAAATAATTATCCTCTTTTGTATATATTTTCTACTTAAACTTTGCAATGAGTTTTTCGACCTCCCCCCCTAAATTGTAGTAGAATAGTTCATAATTCTAGGCTATAATTTAAAGAAAAAAACGTCTTCTCTGCAGTTATTTACATTGTCTGGAAAATATGTACGAAGAATGCAAAAGCAGGAATAGAATGAAAGGATAAATTATGTATTTATTATGATTAGCATAGCAGGTGGTTATGCGCAAAAGAAGGGTGGTAGGATCGTGCAATCGATCACGTTCAAGCTCAAGGTCGCTGAAAGGATTTATTTTTTTATTTTTAAAAAGTGAAAGAAAAAACTTAAAAATGGCTGAATCAGCTAAGAGGTCTAAAGTGATGGTTCTAATTAGAAATTTGATGTATATTTGAGGCTTTCAATGGGGGTGGAGGAAAAAAGTATTGCTAGTCGGTGGGCCGCTACGACTTGGAGAGCAAGGACCCCTTACCTGGGCCTTGACGCGTTCGAGCATCCTCTCCTCTCTTTTCCTCTCATGTTTCCACTCATTCTCTCACTATCTTTTATTTTATTTTCTATCTTTTTTACCCTTCTTTCCTCCTCCTCTCAAACTGCCCTACCTGCTTCGTCCTTTCGTCTCTTTTTAATGTTTTTACACTCTCTTTTTTTCGTTTCTTATCTACCATCTTCTTCCTTCTCCAATCTTTCTCTCTTTCCTTTGCTTACTCATATCTCTCTTCTCTCTCTTACACTTTTTTCTGCTCCTCTCTCGTACTTTTTTAACGAAATGCATTCGCTTCATTAGAGCGTTTAGTGCAAGTCCTTGTGGATCCGTCCGTATCGAAAGAATTACGTCGGTCAGCTCTACGTGATTGCACGCATCTTGATATGCACGTTCGAAGTACTTGAATGAAAGGAATAAAATAACATAAAATAAGAAGAATCAGTATCCCATGATTAGAATACGAATTTTCCTCGACATAAATTATGAGATTCATTTATTTGAATATGGATGTAAGGCAACCAATCGAAAGGCAGCCCGGTCGAAGTGTCGGGAATAATTATGGCTTACGTCTTGTGCAATATTAAGTGCGTTCGTTTAAGACAATCAATTAGGGAACATTAATAAATTATTAATTTCAAAATTAATTTGCGTCTGAGCTAAAGGGGAGACATCACTAAACTTTTGAAGTCTTGCGATTTTAATAATATGATATCAAGAACATTAGTTTTTTAAATCAGTTTTTGTGTGCAGAAAAATATCTCTGAGTTCTGATTCTTCAAAATGGAAAATTTTTTAGATATATTTTTAAAACCGTCAATTTTGGCAATTTCATCTCTAAGAAAATTCGGTATTTTTAATTTTGAAGGTAAATCTTTCTGATTGTTTTATTTAAGATCGAAATGAAATCTACTTTCTTATGAATAATTTTATGCAAACAAAGCATGGAAAAGATTCACAATTCCAAATTCGATATCCAAACTACCTCCTTTCCGGCACATTAGAGACAAATAAATAACAAAAGGAAAAAAGAGTGTATTATTTCCTCCTAAAGTTTTGTATTCCCCTTTTACTATTGTATGCAATTCTTGGCATCCAAATATTTTCATTTTTTTATTCAATCATTAGACCTCCATATAATAATATTCACATCTCTACAAATCACTATCAGGATATGTTCATTGTTGCTTCTCCTCTGAACCATGTCTGAACCATGAGACTCGACTTTAGCTTATTGTATATTAAATTTTCTATACGTACTGGTCCTATCTCTTAAATAAATCCGCTAACATTATATGTCTCATCTCTGATTTCATGTCTTCGTTCATCAATTGCTTCTAATTCCTTCCTCGCTACTTTGGGGTTGACGCTTTTTGATCACTCCGTTTCCTTCCATTTCATAATACGCATTACATTTCTGTAGTGAAATTAAATGTTTGATCATTTCGTTTCTGAACTTCTTACTCTTCTAATACTATCGTTATATTCTTCTGGCAACCTTTCTCTGCCCCTCAAATCCTTCACGATTTCTTTGAATCTTCCTTTTATGGCATAATAAGTGAACACCCATCTTTAATTCGCTATCATATCCGCCCTTCCCTTTTACCTACTTTAGTTGCGTTCCTAGGAATTTGTATTCCTTTCTTATTCAGTTTCTCCTATAGCTCACTGCTTTTTCCATATATCTATTTCGCCACACTTCTTTCATTTTATCGCCTCTTATTCTAATTCTTTCAAGTACTTTATTAAGTTTTCCTGCTAATTCTCTTCCATCTTTTTCTCATTTTTCCTAAATCTTTCAATAAATTTCTCTATTTTCCTCTCTTACATGATAGTTTCTCACTTTCTCTTCAAATTATTGCTGCTACTTATTTTCCTTCTTATCTTCATAAAACTTAACATCTGTATTTATTTATACAGCTTCTTTTTTTTCTTACTAATTTTTATGTTAATTACCATAGAAAGGAGGAATATATGCGCGATGGGAATAGATTGTAGAAGAGGTAATGTGGAGAGGGGGAGGATGAAAGGCAAGGAGACTAGCTAGGGGATATAAGGGTGGGGTTGGTGGGTGCACAATAATGAAGAGGGTGGAGAAGAAAGAAAAAGATGCTTGCAAGGAGGTATAGGAGAAGAGTTAAAGTTGAAGATGGCGACGGTTAAATAATGAACGAGGAGTTAGGGAGAGGGGAAAGGGCGAGAAGGGTTCATAGGTGCGGGGAGATGTAGAGAAGTCTCGGGGAGGTTATGTCGTGAGGGGTAGGAAGAAACTATAAGAGATTGTCCAGTGTGTGTAAGGAGAGGAAGTGGTGAACGTGACAGATATAAGCTGAGAAGGAGAAGCGGAAGAAGAATGGCATAGAAACAGTAAGAGAGTATAGAAGGAAGAGTAGTTGGATAGCGTGACGTGTGGCTGAGAAGGAGGAGGAAATGATGGAGGGAATTTGTTGGCGTCGAGATACAAGAGAATGGAGGGATGAATCGTGAAATAATAGGGGGCGTTGTCCTGAGGGGGAGAAGAAGATAGTGAAAGGGGTAGAGTTTGAAGGGGTGGGCTAGTTGGGGTGATATGTGTGGTGGGCAGAGGGGATGTTAGGAGGGTGCTTGGAGAGGAAGACTAGGGAGTATAGGGGGAGGGAGTTGTGGTTGTGAGGAGATAGAGGGTAAGGAGGAGAAGGAGAGAGATATGAAAAATAAACTGGTAATACGTATAGAAGAAGAGGAGAAGAGGGTTTGTGGTATCTGAATGAGGAGGTAGGGATAGAAGGAAGGTTTAAATAAAGTTTAGTACGTTCGTCTACGGTACCCTTTTTTAATTGAATTTTGCCGGACGTTTACAAACTGATTTTATTAAATACGAATGATACAAAATCAAGAGTAGGAGGAAACTTGTTTTATATATTCATTATTTTACCTATCATAAACAAACATTTTAAAAAATTTACGCGTTTTGAGTAAATCGACTTTTTCGTTAAAGTACGCCCTCTATTAATTTCTGATTTTACCAAATGGTTGTACTTTCTTGACAGCTAGTTTGAAAGAATCTGACATTTATAAATTATGTAATACGTTTCTTTTTGGTGGGATGAAAAAATACGTGTCGATTTACATTGTTTACAGAAGATCAGAATACAATGGGGCAAAAAATCACTATTATCATCTATCTTTCATTAAAATCTAAAAATTTGATGTAAAGCACTACAATAAATACTCACAATAACAGAACCATCGTTAAAAATAAATCAACGCCTATCCTATTTTTCGTTGTCTTTAATCTTAAGGGGAGAAAGTTTCAATAGTTTTCCACAACTTCCTCAATAAAGAAGAAAGATATTGAAATTTATGTTTGAACAAGTTCATACACAGATCATGAAAATACAAATCCAGCTGATGGCTATCTGTTGATGTTTGGATTCGCAAGCCTCTAAGTACACCGTACTCTTTTTCATTCTTATTATTCTGAGAGTGTCCTCTGTATTACAACCTAGTACATACTCTGTAGTATATTTCATTTTATCATTTCCCATAAACAAGGATTCTAAATTCTCTGCGGAATTTTAATTTTAGTGAAAACTTTGATTTTCCTTAATAGATATGATTTAAATCAGATAAATCAATATCGGTATCGACTAATCTGCAATTTGTTTAAATGAAATCTTCGATTATATTTTCATTCCTTGACTAATTTTAATAACTTGAAATTCGCATATAAAAGCTTCTAACTGAATTTGGACGTGTTAAGTGCCGATCGCTTTAGAATTGAAATTATTAAAATGTTTACGCTTTTGTATTCAAATTTTCAAGGTAGTAAAATTCCATTAATTGTAGCTTGCTACATTTTAAATGGATCCAATTTCAGATTCTTTAATGTTGAAAGCATAAAATTCAAAGCGAAAAATCTTAGGTTTTCAACGATTCCAATATTTTATTTTGAACACTTCAATAAGAAAATTTTAAATTTTGGTTTTAAACACATTTTTTGTGTAATGCTGGATACTTAAATATTATATAATTAAAGTTTTAAGTTTTATTAAAATTATCTATGGTAGAATTTCAAATGGTCCATCTTATTGATTTCAAATAAGGAAAACCCACTGTGTTTCTTCATAGAGGATTGTTTCATATTTATTGTTGTTTTTACAAGTATAAAAAAGTACAGTTATAGAGAAATCAGAATGTGAAGGAATCGGGCTGATATATTTTCTATGATAATGATAAAAGACTTCTATAGGATAAAATTCTTTATTAAATGAGAACGCAGTACCTGAAAATGGTAATGCGTTCAATACTCCTTTACTGTTTTTAATTCCAGTTTCAAAACTTTTAATTTTTCAACATTTATTTTTTATTTGTTAACCTATTTTTTTTTTTTTTTTCAATGGCTAAGCCAATTAAACCAGTTCAATGGTCAAACTACGAAAAGAGGATTTTGGAATGTAAAAGGAATCTGAGGTGATGGAAACGGAAATTTGGGATTCCAAAGGATTGTGGATTGTAAAAGGAGGCTGAAGGAATTTAAATGGCAATTTCGGCAGAAGATTTTTCTATAGTTCAATAGATAAATTTCATCGAAACGACTGAATTTACTACTTAAAATATTTGGTATATTTAAAAAATTAAGGATTTTTTCTCTTATAAACGTTAAAAAACTTGACAAATCTGTATACATCATATTTTTGTTTTGTCACGCTATAGGCCTGTTCAATACACACCCAGAAAAAGATTTGGTTGAATGAAGAAAACTTTGGTTAAATCAACCCTAGAATATGGTTATTATATTGACCACCAATATTTGGTTGACCCAAGAACATTGTTTGGCTAGTTAAACTTGGTCAACCATATATTTTGGTTGATCAAAGCAAATACTTTGGTTGGTCCAAGCAAAACGTTTCACTAATCCAAGAAAATATTTTGCTCGATTCAAGAGAATATTTTAGTTAATTCAAATAAGTGTTTTGCTGGTCTAAAGAAAGAGTTTGGTTGATTTAACCAAAACTTGTAGTTCATCTAACCATAAACGACCTAAAAAAATGTACATTGTAAATGGCTTACCATTGAATTGTGTCATCCAGTGCGAATTATTTAGTAGCTGCTGAAACTACTAAATATGACAATCCATTTGCAATGTAAATTGTGTTGGATCCTTTGTTTATTGGATTGAAATAATCATTCTGTTTTTGTATCAAAAACTTAATTACGCAATCTTATTAAGGTTACTCACTCAGTAAGCAGCTCGGCGGGGAAGTGAACTTGTCAAAAAATTATAAAAACACATTTTTGCAAGAGACTTGCCGTATAATGCCATACTGTATTTGTTTCTTATCTATACTATTTTTTCAATTATTGAGGGTACTCGATTTTTGGAAATTAGGG
>CAKNWU010197000.1:0-10691 GCA_932072015.1 Andricus quercustozae | reverse complement strand
ACACCCAACCCCCCGCGGGGGGGGGGGTGTAACGGAATTGTTACCATTAAGGAACTCGGTACGGCCCTGCATGAAAGGGTTGCCGGGCCGCACCCGTGACCAGGCGGAACCCCCCGAGGGGTCCCGAAGCCCGCGACGATAACGAGTCCCGTCACGTCGTCGTCAGTCTTGACCGGTCGCTAGTTCACCTAAGTTAAAAGTGCCTCTATCAAGTGCCACGGAAGTGTCGTAGCATCCTACCCTGGCTTCGCTTCCCGGAGAAGATCTCCACGTTCCTAAAATGGTCCTGGTAAGGACCAATCACCCTCGACGAGCTACCCGCTCCCTACTGCGATCATCCGCCAGTTTACCGGCACGGACTGTCGGTATCAGCGTTATGTAAGTGGCAATAAATGTTTTGATTTTCTTTAAACATTCGAGGTTTTCATTGTGTCTCTACCCTCTTCTCGGTTTTCCACTTCCTATTTCCCTGCTCAGCATTACCCCCTTATGATTTTTTTGAGCTAGAATTTCCTGCGATTTTTTTTCAGCGACTTGCGAGCGAACAACGTGAGGGACGCGTACTTTTGACGCCAAATTTATTAAGGATTTGCTTAAACACTTAAAGTCGCACGGCAAAAAGAGGCCGAACCAACATACAAATAAGTCATCTGAGTATAAATGAATACAACTAAATTCTACATACTGCAAGTGACTTATTAAAATGTTCATCAGGCCTCTTTTTGACGTGCGGCTTCAATTAAACTGCCGCATCGTAGAACGGGATTGTTGCACAGCGTAAAATTTTCGTCATTTCTAACTTCAACTCGCTCTAAATAAGAAACTATTCATAATTGTTAGTTAAATTTTTAACGAATCATGTATAAAACTATACTTTAGCTAGTAGAGTTATCAAAGTTCATCTTTTTTGTCATGGAAAAAAGTTATTACTTTCTTTCTGTGTGAATGCACGAAGAACGTTTAAATGTTTTTAATCGTTCGGGATTTCATCTGTACGGGCTACATTTAAATCATTCCTCTCTATTCAATACTATTATTTTTTGTTCCTCCATGCTAGCCTTTTCTGCCTCCTTCTTAATACTTTCATTTTTCTACTATTTTCTCCACTCCCCCGACTTATTTCGCAACTTTATCATCAGATATTCTTTTTAATTTTTATATCGCTATTTCCATGTCCTCGTTTGCATTTTCGTTTTCCATTTTTATAATCTTAATGTTTTCCCTGAGCTTTTCTGTTCCCTGTGCTGACCAATTACCTTTTCTTACACTTTTATTTACCTATTTTCTCCGGTTTTTTCCCTTAAACCCTTTTCTTCATCTTTACCGTCACTATTAGATTACCGTTTAAAATAAACCATACTAACTTCTCTAATCTTTTCAGTAATTTCCTTCTCTCTCCATGCACTACTTTGTTTTTGGAATTCCTTCCAGACCAATTCCTCTGTTCTCTCCATTCTTTGCCTCCTCTTTCCCCTGTTCTTGCATTGAAGTCTCCGTCTATTATTAGTTTTACCCGTTCTTACTTTCGTTCCAGTAGCTCCCTTAACATTCTTATTTTCCCTTATAATCCCATTTATCTTCCACCTCTCCTATTCTTATCCCTTCTTCCATTAATCCTTCCTTTTGTTCTTGCAAGCTATTCCCATGTTTTTCTGGGCGCACCCGAATTGAGCGTGCCATGAATTTCGAATTCGGCGCACCCGAATGAGACCCGAAAATATCGGGTCTCCTGAGCCGCACACCCCCACTTTCGCACCGAGCGTATGCCCCCTCACTTGCTACAGTCGAGAGAATCTGCCCCGAAACTCTCGCCTCGAGCCTGCATACCTGAAAGTATATATGTATTCGAACATATACAAATCTTTTTAAGTTTAAAATTAAACTCATGTCGAAAAGTAGTTTTTTGTTTGTTAAATTCAACTGTTTCTGATGAAAAATGAATTTTTTTGGTTGGGATAACAACTACTTGATTTTTCGTTTAGAATTCTTCTTTTTTGGAATAGAAATATAATTTTGTGAGTTGAAAGTTCAACTCTTTTGTTAAATATTAATTTTGGTTGGTTCAAGATTCATCATTTCAATTAAAAAGTTATCTCTTTGGTTGAAAAGTGTGCTATTTTGTTGAAAATTTGATTTTTCTTTAAAAGAAAATTAATTATTTTTTAACCCTAATTGGTCACCTGGGGTTTGGCACACCCGACGGGCTTTCCCATTTTTTCCGATTGCCTACGTTTATTTCTTCAAGTAGTTTTTTTCGATTAGTTAAATTATTACTGAGACTTTGGAGATATTTTTTTCCTATTTTGTATTGTTTCATCATCAATCATGATTTTTTTTCAGCCAAAAATATTTGAATGTGTATTTTTAGGTGTGTCCGTTAAGGGTTAAACTAAAAATGTAATTAATCCAATTGAATATTCTAACACTGCAGTTAAAAATTCATCTCTTTAGTTGACATGCACTGAGTTTTAAGTATAAGAAGATAACATGGAAGTTTCTTTGAATTATTATTTAAATTCATAGATTAATGTATTTTAGTAAAATTCTCCTCATTGTAAAATGAGTTTTTTAATTAACTTGAAACGAATGTTTAAAATAGTAACCAGCAATACATTTACTAATTCATTTAGTAGTAGCATTACCAATTCCTTTAGTAGATATAGTTACTAATTAATTTAGCCAGTTATTCTTACTTATTGAAATAGTAGATTTTTACTAATTATTAGTAAACGAATCGGCACTATTTGAATTAGTAGATAACTACTACCAATTAGTAGTTTTCTACCAATTCAGATTTAGAGAGTGCCTGAATAAATTTCACTGTGGTTTACGTGAATTTTATAAACATGCATTGAAAATGAAGTAACATTTTTTTTAATTTAATAAACCTAAATGAAAATATGAACAAAATTAAAAAAAAATTTACGAAATTAAATTTAGAAGCTTTGTATGTGATATAGATAAAAATTATGTAGTGAAAATCCTCAAAGTTTCCCGAATTTTATAAAAACTTAATAAAATTATTCAATTTACAATCGCAAAATACAATAGTAAAATGGTTTCAAATAGTCAGTTCTTCTGATTTATTCTAATGATTGACTGTTAAGCATCAAAACTGCAAATCGAAATTTTTCCATTATGTTTGCGTAGATAGGCGGCGCCAAGCTGGCGCGCCAGTTAAATATTGAAGTAAAATAGGAATAAAGTATTAAAATTGTCAAATTTTATGTCTGTCACCAGAGTCTCGACAAGCTCAGACTTGAATGGAATATATTTAATATAAAATGACCTGATATTGAAAATTTTATTCAGTTTACTTCGAGGCCTTGAAGAGTGAGCAACAGTGAAATTTCAAGAGAGTAAGAAGTGCATAAAAATGGAGTTAAAAGTGACTTACAGTGAGAAGGGAAAAATGCATCTAGTTTTGAACAATTTTAAATAGAAGAAAGACCGGTTACTTAAATCGACCGGAGAACAGAGTTGGCGATGTACAAAAAACTGTGCCGCGCATTTATACACCCTAGGAAGTGCAACAGAACCAGTTTGCGCCTAATTTCCTCCTTTATTTCCTCTCCTTCCTCCGCCAACTTTTTTACAATCATCACTATTATGCATCCCTCGCTCGACTTTACGCTCTTTGTCCACAATCTGTTCTTTTCTAACGTTTTTCTTTTGTCCTTGCTATCGCTCCTCCTGTAATTAATTAATTTGATTTAAGCAATCCTACCTTTCCTCCTACTCCATCCCCATCGAACGCCGCGTTATACTTATCCTTCACCCACTGCAACCCTGTTACCTGACTCTGCCACCGTATCTTATTCAGTCTCTCCAACACCTTGGTCCTATCTTGTGCTGGCCTATACTTCCTGTCTGCCTTGCTTTTTTCCCTCTCTACCCTACCCTGGTGCTGCAATCCAACCTACCCAACCTCACCTCCCACCCAAATCAGTCTAATTTCCAAAAATAACCCCAACCGTTCTTTCCCATTATTTTCATTATACACTCTTTCAGAAACAAAACTTTTCTACACACTTTGGCTATCTGTTCACTTTAAATTTCACCCTAAATAAACAAGACTTTGCACCAAATATTAACAGCTACCTCACTCTTCCGTGGCGAAGCGGCGTTGCGCGTATATTTTTTAATTTTCTAATATAAATTTTTTTTGCAAGAAACAAATGATTAAAAATCGTCTTTCTCTTGTCTAGAATGTTTGAGATTAAGTTTCACTGCTATTTCATATTTCTTGACAGACCCGACAGGAACGTAAGATTGATATTACTTTGTAGTGACGTTATCCAATACTTTTTAGCTTTTTACTTTTTATCGCATTCAGCATGAAAGAAATAGAAATGTCAGAAATGCGAATCACGCAAGGAGCGGTTAAACTTAAAGGCTGTGTGCAATGCATAACAACGTGCTAAACCACCTTAGATATTGGAGTATCTTGGTAGCAGAATTTTGCACAGAACCGTAGATTTTTGCATGCAGTGAATTGCGAGAATTTTTATAGCAATGGACTTGCACCCAAATGCATATACTTCTGTTTTGTACGATGGGAAGTATAACAAGAGAAAATACAAAAATATCAAAATGCCGATTTGTTAGCTAATGTATTTTGCATTCTAGACAAAAGTCAAAGAAGCTAGCGGTCAAGAAAGAAAAGTATCGAACATCTTAGTATGAACTGTCAATTTAAACAAAAAGTTATGGAAATAGATTCCAAATTAAGGGAAACAAGCCTTTTTCAATGAAACTTAATTGCCCCTCACAGTATCTGTTCGACTTACTACTTTTGACAAAGCCCAAATGTGAGTGAAGATTGTAAAAATCCAAAAGGAAAAAGTTCTATAGCCAGAAAGATGCTCACAAATATGTATAGTAAAAAATACAACAATAGTTTAAGAAATTTTGGACAATAGGAAACCATCCAATGGGGAGGCCGGACATTTCATTAAAACAGAAATTGTATGACATTTAAAATATACAAAATTTTTTAAAATAATCTCCCAATGCGATAATAAATAATTGAAGGTAAATTATAAAAAATTACATATTTATGATATCAACCAAGGATGGAAAATTTCCATTACACATAAAAAACATTATAAAAGCGGCGGAAGCTTCAATTTTTTCTTAATATTACCCAGCAACTCAAGAAGTATAGGATTTTTTTGTTTATTCTCAAGAGATCCTCCTTCGAAATATTCGTTTCTTTTTGAGGTTGATTCTTGGCGGACAAATTTCTATAAAAAATCTGCAAGCAAAAAGATGTATCATTATTACCAGAAGTTCTTTATACCATCTGGTCCTCCAGCGGAAAAGTTCTTTGTGCCCCTAAGTATTTTTCTCACCTCTTCGACAGTGATTGATGGACATTCCTCCTCAGATGTTATAAGGTTGTCGCAAAATTCCTTGAAGCGGATGATATTATCAGTATCTTCTTTGAACTCCAGTGTTTTCGACATCTTATATAACTGTCGCCAAAAAGTCTCTATCTCGTTGAGCTTGGCTGGATTTTTGACAGAAACAGGGTGATCACTGAAGAGGTGAAATGGATCAGCGAGATGCTTTATGGTCAGCAGCTTTGACTTGTTCAGTGTGTCATTGAAGATCCTTAGTCCTTGAACGAACTTTCGAAACCTTTCCGTGATCGGCCTACCAGATGTTATGTAGTCAATCAAACATTGAATACGGGACGCATTCTGTCTTGCCCATCTAATCTTCTTGTTCAGTTGATACAATGTCTTTTGGTCTGTTGGTCCATCGTCGGTTTTAGCCTTCGATTTGAATCAGCCAATGCTCTCGCAGCACCATGAACTGAACAATCGATGGCATATTTTTAGCACACAGCGTAAGAGCGGTGGAAGCTTCAGTTTTTTCTTGATATTGCCCAGCAACTCAAGAAGTATAGGATTTTTTTTGTTTATGCTCAAGAGATCCTCCTTCGAAATATTCGTTTCTTTTTGAGATTGATTCTTGGCGGCCAAATTTCTATCAAAAATCTGAAAGAAAAAAGATGTATCATTATTACAAATTCACAATGCGTAATACAATAGCTGTATCAGATAAAAAATGGTAAAAAATCTGAAATCGATAACAAAATTATTATTATACTACCTGTTAAATTGCATACTGAAGTTAAAAAAAGCTTTATTCACATGCTTACCTCATCCTTTATGTCTGACATCATTTATCTGAAAAAAACTATTATTTTTTTTTCGATTTTCCAATTTAAGAACATTTAACGAAATAATATTGTATTTTGTTATAGTCTCTTAAAATAATTCCTGTTTTTCACATGTTACGCAACTTTGCTTGATCATTAAAATTACAAAATTCAAGTTTTCAACGTGAAAAAATTTAATTGAAAATTTAATTTGAATTTAATAAATAATGAAATTCTCTAAAATTCAACAAATTTTAATTAAATTATGTTACCATTGGATTTTTACGAATTTATTTAGCAGTGCCATAAGATGTTATTATACTCAAATATATTTTAAATGTAAAAAGTAAATTTTTTTTGAACAAGTATAAAACTGGTTGCCCTTTTACGATAAATTCCATGGAAGTTATTCATATTTATCTCTATAATGACAATCAACTATTGAGTGTACGACCAGCATCACCGTCATGTCATCAAAACAATTTTCTAACCACTTATTTAACGACTTAACTACGGCGTGTAACAAGCTTTATACACTATATGTATTTCTGTTATCATTTTCCAGAGACGCATTTATAAATTATAGCATACTTACGACTATGTTTTTTCGCTAATGATCCAATCCTTCATTAGTATTTAAAACATTTCACGTCACGACACGTAACAAGCTCCTTGTTTTCGACATCTATAAAGTTTATATTGCAGTCATTCATAAACTCTCAACATCTCGAATTTCGTTTCTGTGAAACATTTCAAAATTACAGTCCAAGCTCTGAGCAAAGCCGCTTCTCCGATTTCTCGCTCGAGTGCTACGCCCACCACTTTAGCGTCGGTCGCGATCGATGCATTTCATAGCTGACGCTCCGAGAAGGGCCGCGAACGAAACGGCCGAATCTGAAGATTTTTCTCGGGCAAACCTTGAATTTGTCAGTCAAACAAATTGTTCATTTTATTATACATATAAGAAATTAAATATCAGGAAAACTGTTCGTTATTCAAAATTATTTTTAGTCCACTTAAAAAAAATTTGCTTTGATATAAAATCAAATTTATGTACTATAGGGCTAACTAATCATTGTTTATTTTATGTTTCGTCAAATATTTAAAGGCTTTGGATAAAGATGTTCTGAATGACTGTTCAACATAAAATGTGAACGTCAAAACCCGAAGAAAACCATGACAAATTATAAAATCGCGTTCAAAAGATATTAGATGTCTGATTTCAGATAATTTAATATGCATTTCTATGAGAAACCCGTTCGCAGTATTATTGCGCAGTACAAAACGTGGGAAAGAGTGAATTTCCATATTTCAAATGAACAAATATCTATTTTTAGTACTGTAAAAAAAGCTTTATATTGTTATTTTTTCTTTAATTCTTACATGTATTGTTATAATTAATAATAAGATTACACGCGTGACATCAAATTTATGTTATAATTGACAATTCAATGTTTGAGTTTCTCTTGGTTTACAAAAAAAACAAGCAATACGACACAGTAATTAATTATGAATGTACTGCACGAGATTTCACAGGTTACGTTAAAAGTGAGGTGAAATGTTTGTCATTTTGACGCTTTGATTACATTTATTCTATGAATCAAACATACCGTAGCTAATGATCGATTTTTATGTTTTAGATACCTGTAAGTTCGGGCTTATAACGAAATAATCCAATATGAATCACTTTTGTACACATGTAATGTACACTAGGTACCCGTTAAGAAGGCTTGAAAAGAATAGGATTGAAAATTTCAATTCATGTTAATACCTGATTTTCCCTTCGTTCTCTTAAACCAGAAACAGTAATTAGAAAGGAGCAACTGCTATACGTTTCAATACGGTTTGAAATATATAATTTTCTACCTATGTAATACCAAAAGCAATAAAAGGACAAGGTAAAATTCAAAAGTTAATTAATTAATTAAATAATTATTTAATTAATTATTCAAGTTAACTAATGTTTTCAGAATACATAAATTCTTTTTGGTATCTGGGTATCACAAATCCTATTTCTTTCAATTCAGTTATACCATTTGGAATTGAGGATAATACGTTTCATATAAAATCAATTCAGATTTCTTGAATTGAAGTCACACCATCTCTCCGCAATGTAAACTTGAATTCACTGTAATAGACCCTTCCTAAATTGAATTCAAAAACCGATAATTCAGAAAATTCAATGTACACATTTCGAGAATGAATTACATTGAATTGAACACACTTCATATCTAACCTTCTATATGGAATAGGAAAGAGAGTCACTAATACTATGTGAATAGACGGGAGTTACATTTCCGAGCCACTTATTACTTTCTTGAACATTGAAACCTGAAGGGAAAATCAGGTATTATAAATAATAGGATTATCTCTACTTTAACGCTGAAATCTTAAATTTTTAATTCTATTCTATTCAAGCCTTCTTACCGGGTACATAAAACGATGTTCGAGATAGATTTTTAACCTACCCGACGCGCGGCCTTGCTCGGAGTTTGTCAGTTAAATTTTTCTCCACGCAGTCGAGCGTGACCGCGCTTAGAGTGGGGGTTTATGGCTTCTTGGAATTATACTCTCCTACAGCCCCGAAAACGGCCTTGCTCGAAGCTTGGACTGTATGTAACAAGATTTTATATGAAAATTAGTTCACTGTTTTAATTCAAGGTTCATCTTAAAAATGATAGAATTCTTTAGAGTTATTTGACATTTATTATGCATTATGCTCTGGAAGTTGTAGAAAATATATGACTGTTTGTCAGTGATCGCTTCTATCTCCGATACTTGAAATAATAATTTAAGAAGGTTCAATTAACTATTTTTTTCTGTTTAGGTGGGTGATCAAAAACGTGGATATCAACAGATACCAATTCCTGCAGTGAAAAACCGAGAACGTAAGGTCCTATTTCTCTAATTACATAAAAGTGATGATCACGTATGTTTCAAGTAACTGAACAAATTCATCAATTTTTACATAGTAATCTTTTCCTTCTCTGAAAATTTGTTTTGCATGACCATCCCCGATCGCTGTATCAGGTATGGCCTCAACAAGATCGCTTATCTCTCTACAAACACGAGGTTAAAAAAAGGGGCAAACAGTTCTCTCCAAATACTATGCTACACGTTACTTTTACAATTCTTACTACTTTCGTTATCTTCAAGTTCATCAAGTTCAGTGTCACTTTTCATTACGTATGGCAGTGACAATTTTTCAAGCAAGTCTTTTCCAAGCATTTTCCGCTCTTGACTCTCACTCTTATTTTACTCATATTTTACTCACATCTAACAAAAGAACTACACGATTTTGCACATAACTTGATGAATCGTGTATTACATGTAGAAATGTTTGGGGAAATTTAATCTCCAGCAAGTCTTACGGCCTAATAACCGCGCATATGAATTCCATGCGAGATTTTAGTTGTAAACAGGTGGTGGTGTTATTTGTAAATACTTCGTACTACTGTTACTCGGTAAAATAATATGAAATTCATATTCATTCATTTTAAAACGTTTAGATCTGATGCTGGAATCCAAGAGTTAAATTAATCCGGATAACCTGCCCCCTTTGACACAATACCGCTGATTGGCTCCTTTCCCTTTTGTTTGAATCACTCGTTCAATTAAAAACTCTTCACCGTCTTCGACTTTGTCTGCTTTTTTCACTTATGATAATTCACGCTCAAGTAGATAGGTAATGCGTGTTCTAGATACAGATCCCCTTACCGACATTACCGACCATGTAGAAATTAAATCCTTATAGTGATATTAAGGGCATGTGATACATAATCGGGTTCAGTTCCCCCGGGTTTTTGTCCACAAAACTTAAAATGTTTAAAAACTGAATTCGGAGATGCTATAAAATAGAATAACGGACGTCCCCGAATTCTTTTTTTAAGGCATAATAGCAAAAAAATATATTCTGCAAAAATAAAATTTTTCTGTATATGCACTATTCTCGGTCATTCCGACAATGTCGGTATCTGTTGTACCGAGTGGCATAGAGGGCGTCCTAACGAGCATAAATTAAATTATTTATGAAATATATTTTTTGGTTTGCCTACAAACAAGCTTAGTTCTAGGACATTAGTTACTATGTTTTATTACTTGTCCTAAGTTTTGGACCAAAAATATTGTGTAGTTTGAAAGTAAAGCTGCGGGCAGAATTGTAAAATACATAACCTCAAAATACACACATATTAATCAAATTTAGCAAATCGAAATTTTTTAAATTATTCCACAATAGAAGAGTTCGGGGACGTCCGTTAGCATGTTCGCTATCATTCCCAAAATTTTTAAAGCAAAATCTTTATTATTGTAGAAAAAAAGCCGGGGGAACCTAACACTGCTAAAATCGATCATTGTTTATGTATCACATGCCCTTAAGGAAGAAAACGCTAGGCATATGATTGAAAGACTTTATTTTATAACTTAATAAATAGTCTAGACATTCCATAACTATGCGTCACTTGTCTGATATAATTTCTTTCACATTTCTTTATACTAAATTCCTTAGCTTTCAGAAGTGAAG
>CAKNWU010196970.1:0-12285 GCA_932072015.1 Andricus quercustozae | reverse complement strand
CTCCCTCAGCTCATTCATCTCCTTTTCCCATTTCTCATCCCTGATTCTCAAGTCCTCCCTCATACCTTCCATCTGTTCTTTAGTCCCCCTTATGTCCTCCCTCAGCCCCCTGATCTCGCCTAATAACATCCCGAGAGCCTCCTTCTCCGACTTTCCCTCCATTTTTTGGGAGGGTGACTTACGTGTCCTCCCGCTTTTTTTAAATGGGCTCTCTACCTCGCTTTTCTCCGGGCTCTCTTGGCTGTCTCTCTTCCTCTTCAAGAGATCCTCCCCGTCACTTGCGCTTGACGTTCTCTCTCTTACTTTCTCGCTTCCTTCGCTCCCACCGTTCCGTTTTCCCCCACTCCCCGACGCGCTGCTCGAAACTCGACCACGCACTGTTGGCCGTCGTGGCACTTGGAAAATTTCCTCCCCGTCAATTTCACTACCAGCACTCTCACTGCCCACCTCCCGCTCTGCCGTCGGTAACTGGGACCTCTCCATGCAGTCCCCCGCGCAACCGAAAGATGTCACTAGCGAATAGTGCCGTCTATTGCCGCCAAATTTTCCCTCTATTTCTCTTTTTTTTTGTTTATTTTATTTTGTTTTTTCAATTCCGCACAGCCCTTGCAAACACCCTTTTTCTCCCTTGAGATCCTCCAACTCTGCTTGAACCCCCCTTGACCCCTCTAAGGCCCCAAACTCCTGACCAAAAAATCCCCCTACTCCTTGCCAACCTAACCTCACTTTCACTAAATATCTAAATGTTACCTCACACCACCGCGTTAATTTAATTTTTATCTTCCCAATTCACCCCGCACAACCCTACTCACCTCCTCGGCTTTCCCCCTCGCACTCCAATCACACAATTCTGTAAAGTTCTTTCACCACCTGTCACCGAACATACACTCACTACCGCCACCAAAATGCAAGTCACCACGCTATATATCTTCCACGCTTACTCTGCTCTATGGGTTTCCCCGCCCTTTTGCCCTCTCCTCTCTTACTCAATGACACTACCAGCCCTGTCTTCCATTTCACCGGCCATCCATCTCCTCTTCACACATTGTTGCAAATCTTCCACATATCTTCTTTCACCCCTAATCCTCCATATTTTAGTGCTTCATTTTACAAGCCATCTTCCCCTGTGGACTTGTTTCTTTTCAGCTTTACAATCGCCTCATTCACCTCTTCCCTACTAATCTCGTTATCGCAGTCCTCGTCCCCCGCTACCGCTTTTCTTCCTTCTCCCTTTACCCTATTTTCCAAACCCCCGAGCAGAACCTTGAAATACTGCGTCCAATCTTTCATCTCGATTTCTTCATTTATGAACTTCCTTCCTCCTCTTTATCTGTTTATCACTTCCCATTCCTTCCCTTCCTTTACAACTTTCTCTACCTCTTCTATGTACCTTTCTTTCTCCTTCTGTTTTTCACCCTTATCATTCTTTCGTGCTTTATCTTTCTCCTGTTAAGATCCTCTTTTTCCGTTTCTTCTATTTTGTTACATTCTCCTTCATTCTACCTTTACTTTCCCTGCATTCATCGTCCCACCAACCTATCCAAACCCCCTTTCCTACTCTCGGTCTCATCTCTTCCCTTACCTTATGAATTACTCCTTTAAGTTTTTGTAGCGGAGTGTCTACTCCTTCTTCTTCCATACTCCCTATCGCCTCGTTCTCTATTTATTTCTCTCTAAATTCTCTGAACTCTTCCTCCTCCTAACTGCCCATGTTCAATTTCCTTTCCCCCTTCCCTTCCTTCTTTTACCTACCGCGCTTTGGGCCCCCACCTTTCAATGTCGCGATCACTGGAAAGTGCTCTGACCCTTTCTCATTGCCCACTTCCATTCTAACCATCAAGTTCCTGATTATTTTTTCTGCTAGAATGTAGTTTATTATGGTATCCCCTATACCCGCTTACGTAAAATCCCCTTCGTCATCCCCTTGTTACTGCCGTGACAAATAAACCATCCCACCTCTCCCGACAAGTCCAGTAGCTTCCTACCCTCTCAATTACTTTTATTACTTTTATTCTTCTCCAAGTGGTTCTGTCCTTTTCTTCCATATAACTTCCCTTTTCTTCCTCTACCACCACTTTTTTTCTTATCCATGCCACCCATTCCTCTCCCTTTCACATGAACTTTTCTCGCTCCTTGCATCTTCCACGCATATGCTTTCGGTAATATTCTTTTCATGCCTTTCCACTTCTTCTAATCCACCCACGCTTCACTAATCATTATCACATCCAACTTTTGCAATCCTCCCCAGAATTCTTTATCCTTGTTTTTTAATCCTGGCACGTTCCAGAACGCTATTTTTACATCTCTCTTTTTGCATTCCTCTCCTTTCTTCCTTGTATTCAAGCCCTTTGGCCCCCCCCCCCGTAACACTTGTATTTCCATTTCACTCCCTCCTTTCCCCTCCCGTTTCCTACCCTGTCCATACCTCTCCGTTTACCCATATACTGTATACCCAAAAAACCGTTAATCTTTCTAGAATCTTTGGTTTCGGCAAAACTGATAGTCAAAATGTGAAACTTTTAGCAAAATCTAACTAAGAGTTTAGGAGAAAAAGAAACTTTACACTAAAATAAGCATTTTTCTATGAAAATACATATAAAAATTGAAACTTTGACCATTTTTTTTAAAAAACTGTCAATTTTTCTTACTTTTTTCTTTCGGATTATTGCTTTGCAGGTTCGAAAATACAAAAAAAAAATTAGATTTAGAATTTTTCACAAAAAGCCATTTACTATACATTTGGTGCGGGGTCCTTTATACCTGAGATAAGATTAATTTCGGAGAGTAAAACAAACATCGAAAAGGAACATAGAAATCAATGTCATTTTGAAGAATTCAAGTCAAAAATTTGAGTCAGAAATTTAGAAAACGTTAAAAATTGATATAGAAGTCTCAACAAAATTAAAGAGACTTCACTCACTTTAAAAACTAAATCTTAAAAATACAGAAAAAAAGATCTTTATAATGATTAGAAAGGACGAACAAAAATTGGCTATAGTCGGCCGGACCCAAGAATTCAATCACGAATATGTTCGTTTCTCGAAGTCTTGGAGAACAATGTCAGACTTATCTTACCCCCTATGCCCATCTCGCCCCAATCTACCCTATTTTTTTGTCAATTTTGGAAGATATTGAAACCAAACTGAGAATTTGCATGGTTTTTACCCTTACAAAGAATTATTATAGGAAAATCATTATAGGCCCGTAAATAATTTCCTATAATTTTTTTCGCGATTATAGGAATCATTATAGAATAATAATCGAAATTAATAATATTAAAATATTGATTTAAAAAATAATAAGATACTCATATCTTTTCAGTTTTATTATACCCACGATGTTAAACGAATCTTCTTTTAAATTGTGTCAATTTTTATGTACTTTTGTGTCACTAGTTCAAAATAAATTATTAATTGATACTTTCTTCTACTTTTTGCACTAATTATTTCAATATTTTAATATTATTCATTTATGTAATTATTCGCGTAATCGCGAAAAACTTGTAGGCAATTTATTATAGGAAATTCATTATAAGCCTATAATGATTTTCCTACAATACTTTTTCTTAAGGGTTAAATTATGACTGACTAAATTATGAACAAGAAATTTCATGATAAGATCTAAAATATAAATTCATGTTGCAAATATGTTTAATATGCAACTTATACTAATTATTCTTAGCCATAAGATTATTATGTTTACTCCAAGATATTGCAAAAACCTGAACTTCAAAGAAGAAAATTTAAAAAATGTTTCGCGTATTAAACAAATGAGGAGAAATAACTAGCCTACCGAAAAACACGGCTCTCATATTTCCTGACTGTATTTTAAAATTACAGAAAAAAAATTATTATTGATTAATACACGCTCTTGTTATCATTACAGTTCACATTGTCGCTGACTCTCCCGAAGAATTTGATTTGTATTCTGAACATATAAATGTTATTAATGCAGTCAGCAGAACTCAAAATATAAAAATAATTCCATCCAGTAATTACGTTCAAATGAAAAACAGCTTGTACGATGAAGCAACAAAAACTTGTGCCATTTTTCTTGTGGTAGAGGTAAGACATTGTCATTTTTCTTTTAATTTAAATAATGAGTAGGTATACACATTTTTAATTTTTGCAGGATGAGGAAGTTTTAGAAGGCCTGAAGAATAAGTTAGAGAAGAGAAGACTCAAGTTAGAAAAGAAATTACAGTCCGCAGTGAAAATTAAGTCAGCTCAAAGATCAAGAAAAGGTTCAGAATATATTTAAAGTCGTTCTAATTGAGAAGTATTTCGTATTATTCTAGGAATAAAAGTCAATTTTTTTTCTTCCAGATTAAAATTATGTAGTAGACGTTACAGACAGTACCTACAGCATCGTGAGTTTCATTATCGGACTAATGTAAAATATATCAGATTTATCTATAAACTTTCACATTATTATTCTGTATAAAGTGCATAGGTAGTTTATGAAAATAATAACAGGCACTGAATTTGTAACTTTCTAATTTGGGGCCGTTCAAACAAATACGTAACACTTTTTACTGGCACTTATGTTCCCCCCCCCCAGCTAACACTTTTTCTATAGTAAGTGTATGTAAATTAACATTGGCGTAACCCTCAAAGTGACCCCCGTCCCCAAAGGTGTTACACATTTTTTGAACGGCCCTTTCTTATTTTGTATTCTTTTTTATTATTACCACACATTCTAAATTTATTCACTTTTCGTCTATATCCATGCCATTGTTACTTCCTTCTACACTTGAATCGTCAGTTTCATCCTCAGAATCTGAACTGCTAGATTCTAGCCATTCTTGGGAAGATAGATCATCTTTTATGATAGTCGACCATTCATCCAACTTCTTGCAGTCTATGGATAATAATCAAAACTTATTTTTTTATTCTATAATATGTAATTTGATATAAAATTAATTCTTTTATATACTTACCAAGGGAGTAGAAATCATTGAGAGTGTATTGCTTATCTCCGTCTTCAAACATGCCGCCGTACAAGTATAAGACGTTATCTTTAACTACAAGGCCCGGATTAATTCGGGGAGATGGCATAAAAATGCTTTCTTTTGTAACTCCTACGGTTGATGTGCTGCAAGTAGCAAGTGCTGGGCCGACAGTGATCTATTTCGAGTTTTAAAAACAATAACATTTTTTTATAATTATGTGCATACTGTATATTAAGTAGATGTCATTGGTTTATTTCTAACTCTTAAGAAACAGCCCGCACAAAATGCATGAAAAAAAAACCTTTCGATTAAATTGTCTCACTGTGACTTTTGATAAGTATCACCTAAAGCAGCAGAAAACCGAACTTAACTGACAAGCCTTTTCCATACATTTTGTGCACGGTCCTTAGCGATCACACTGAAAACTAATAGAAAATCTTTTTTACAACACTATCATGAAAACGGCGTGTTTCATGGTTACGGACTGAATGTGAAAATGGCGTCTTTCGAACGATGTGAATGAAGACGTGCAGAATGACTCTTTTTAGGTGTGCCGTGACGTTACAATCACGAAAAGAGCTCTTTTCATAAGCATTCTTACGTTTTACAACAGTTGAAATAGATATAGCTAGATTCTAGTTAGATGAAGATAGAGATTGGTCGATGTTTTCAGCGATAATTGTAGCGTGCTCGTCTCGCCACCTGGAGATTGGGGAGCTTACAGCTTCTAGGTAGCACCAGCTGCTCTAGTCAAAGTTCCGCAAAAATTCAAATTGGATATTTTAAAAAAATGCTTTTTTCCTCGACTTAGCTACAAGAGCCGTATATCTAGCCCGATTTGCGGGAATAACTCCACCTATTCCCGACCAATCGGTGACGCATGCTCAGTTCCGCTTCACTACTCCCTAGGGAATTTTTAGAGAGAATATTGAAGTATGCAGAAGGTAAAAATGGTCGTTTTTTACCGACGAAAAGTGGCGAAATCAAGCGGCAATTAAAACCATTAATACCATTAAGCCATTTCCCTTGCGGGGTATAATGTGTACGCCTCCAGAATTAGCCAAAGCTGCAGAAGAAAAACGTCGTGATTTACTTCCCGCCAAATCTTGCGAAAAATATAAAGCTGTATACGATGCTTTTATTCAGTGAAAAATAACGAATAAAGTGAATGTTATCTCGGAAAATGTGATGCTGGCGTATTTTGGTATTTTCAGCACAAGAGATGAAAACGTTCTTGGAGTTAGCTCCAGATCACCAATACTTGGTCAAAAAGTTAAACCTAACCTCTAAAATTCGTATCTATTTACAAATCTTTTTTATTTACAAATCACTAAATGGCACTTCGCTACTGGAATCTTTTCTCCGCAAACCGTCATGTAATTGATCGGAAAAAAAGTATCGTATGCTTCTCGGAAAGACGCGCATTTTCACCTCGTGTGAATTGCTGCCCGAGCAAAGCTTGGTGAAAATGAGGCGCGTTCCTCCCATGACGCATAATCTACTATTATTATACAAATATGTTAATTTTTTGTCTTTTTAAACTGAATAACTTAAACTTTTAACTTGTTGTTTATTAAAAACAGCAATTTTTCATTTATCCAATTCAAATTTTCGCGGAACTTTGACTAAAGCAGCTGGCGCTACCCAGTGGCTTGCAACATCCCCATTAGGTATTTTCACTTCTACCACCAGCCAACTTCACTTCGTTGATTGCTGAGGGTTGCTGAGGGGGCAAAACAAGGGACCAAAATCATGGACAAAGCTTTATTTTTGTAATATCTTCGTGATGAATTATGATTATTGTCATTTTATTATGTCATTAAATAGATCTTAAAAAATCAGAACTATTTTTCCCATACACTTATATAGAAAAAATTAGTTTTTACGAAGATATTAGCAAAATAGGGCAAAAATGGACTGAATCCCATGCATTTGGTCCCTTGTTTTCCCCTCAGCAATTAACGAAGTGAAGTTACCTGACGGTTGAAGTGAAAATACCTAATTAGGTATTTTCACTTCAACCACCAGCTAACTTCACTTCGTTATCATTCTTAACAATTCGTTCGTTGTTCGTTTGAGCCATCCGGGCACATTTACTTCTCATATCTCAGAAGTGGGATGTGAACGGTGCGCTCGCGAAAATCAATAAAAAAGTTCGAAAAAGTTGTATGACGCAACGTGGTTAAAAGAACGCTAACGGGACATCGAGAGCGTCCAAGACGATAGAGCAATTTTCCTCGGCAAACTGTAGCGTTCCGTGTCGGAATTGACGCGTGTGACCCTTCACGGATCGAAAAGTGCGATAAAGCTGTGGACTAAAGTGCGGAAAATTTAAATATTAAGTGAGCAAATAAGGGTGCGTTCCCCCTCTTCCTATCATTCACTCGAAAGTTCGAAACGAGGGAAGGATTAGTGCGAGTAAAATGTGTGTATGAAGTGACGCAGTAAATCAGAACAATGTCTCATCAGCGAAATTATCTGGAAACTTCGATGGAAGAATTCGAACGCTTCGTGAGAGAATTCTTACGAATGAGAATTCAATGCAATTGATCCTTTTGAAATGCACTTAGAAAGTCAATTCAATACTCCAACGCCGAAGAAAAGTACTACGCCTAGTGCCTCGAATTTTTCTACTTGCGCCAGTGGATTAACAAACATCGAGGACCAAGTAAATCATGTACCGCAAGATACGAATCCTCGTCAAGTGGATCTGTTTATGACATGACAAGACGGTGAGACGAAATGTTTGCGAACATTTTAGATAGACTAGCTACGCAAACAAATTCAGAAAATGAACAATCTACGACGCCAGAACTATTCCACATTATGTCTGACCTCAGCCAGGCAATCACAGAATTTAATGGCGAATCAGGTGTCGGCGCTGCTACAGAATGGATTCAAAATTTAAAAAGAATGACTGTACTGCATCGATGGCCAAAAGGAATCGATTTTGGAATCTGCTCGCAGTCATCTAAAAGGAGGTGCACTATAGTGGTATAAAGCACGATCTCTCGATTTAAAAACCTAGGGAAATTTTGAAGCAGCCTTTAAGAAGACTTGTGTCGGATCTGAAACGTTAACAGAAAAATGGAGGAAAATGTCTGAAAGGGCTCAACGTAAAGGAGAACCTTTAATCTGTTATTTTTTTGGAAAAAAGTGGGTTATGTCAGAAACTACAATTTTCCGTAGAAGAAACCAAAGAGAAAATTGTTCTTGGGCTGTGGTTAAATGATCTATCATCAGCCCTAACAGCAAAAACCGATACAGATATAAACGATCTGCTACATGATTTGCAACATCAAGAAAAATTAATGACACAGCGAATAGATAGAATTCGAAAATCAACAGATTCCAGAAAGCCCAGCGAGAAGACTACAAATGAAAAGGACAAACAGTCAAACTCTAAGCAATCCGACCAAAAAAGGTCGAATCCAGACAAACGACCAATAATAAAAAATGAAAAGGGAAAACCTAAGTGTTACAATTGTAACACTTATAGTCACATTGCCAAGGACTGTCCCGAATCAGCCAAAGAAGTGGAGTGTTCCAACTGTAAGAAAAGGGTCACACAAGAAGACACTGCACTTCGCAAACGTAATCAAAACAAGCAGACATACTCCCAATTGCAGAATCTGGAAGCAATTCGATACAACAATTTTTATAGCGATTTTGAATGTCTACGTGATAGTTGACAGCGTACTTGTAAACAATATTCTGATTCGCAGAAAAGGAAATTCTTTAACCTTTTACGAAGATCCTGAAGCCTTCTGGTATAATATCGAAAGAAGCCAGTCGAGCGAATCGTCAGCTGTCACCACGCAGGAGATTAAATTACCAGCTCACTCCATAAATTTTATAATCACTCTGAGCCCCACGGGAAAAAACGTTACTCCCGTACTTAATTTAAGCAAAGAAGAACAGATTTGGCCCAAAGAATCTATTATCTTTTATGTAGAATTAAGAGGACTACCGAGAGCAGAGACAGAATCGACGACTCGAGCACCCATACTAAGAAAGGACATCGACGCAGGAGACGAAGATACGCCGCAAGAAGTAATCGACGAATTAATTGACTTTTTGAACAAACACAGATCCTGTTTTTCAACTTGTTTAGAAGAGCTAGATTATAATTTTTTTTTAATGGGCATTGCTGAAAGGCCAGGAAGCAAATCGGTAAGTTTTAAACCACACCAATCAAGCGACATTCATAGCAACTTTGCGGAAAATATCTTAAGAAAATAAAGATTAGTAGGCATTGTAATTGGCACAGACTCACCTGATACAGGTCCGATCTTTGTAATAAATCGAGAAAACAATGATCCACGATTAGTAGTACATTATAGAAAGCTTAACAGTCAGACCGAAAAAATTAATTTTCATTTGCCCAACATCAAAGAACATCTAGCAGAATTAGGAGATTGCGAAATATTTACCGTGTTAGACTTGGCTCGAGGGTACCTTAAAATACCCCTTCCAGAAGAGGCTCAAAGAAAAACAGCCTTCATAACACAAAAAAAAACGGGTCAGTTTACAAGAATGTGTTTCGGGCTTAAAAATGCTCCATTTTATTTTACAAAGTGGATACAAAAGATTTTAGGTCCATTACATGATATTGTTAAATTCTATTCAGACGATTTTTTAATTACAGCGAAAACTTGGCCAGAAATGAAAGAATAACTTGAATTTGTTTTTAATGCCCTAAAGATAGCAGGATTGAATCTAAAATTATCGAAGTGTAAATTTCTCAAAACTAAAGTAACGTAAGTAGGTTACAATCTATCAAAAAAGAGAATCAAACCAACCGAATCTAAAGTTGATAGCATTCGGAACATTCCGCAACACGACGTACGTAGATTTTTAGGTCTAACAGGTATCTTTAGAAGATATGTAGCGAACCGATTTTAAAATTATTCAACGCAAAAGCAGAAACAGAGCGATAAGCCGACTCACAGACGACTGTGAGAAAAACTACCATTACAGTAAGCTGGAATTGCTTGCGATTGTGTGGGATTATCAAAACTACGTATATTTCTAATAAACATTGAATTCTTAATTGTAACTGACTGTCAAGCACTAATTTATTTCAATTCTCAAAAATGGAAAAATCCACAAGCCATTCGCTGGCAGAATCTGTTAAGCGAGTAATACCGGTCCAAGCCCGTTTGAGCTACTTTATGGCTTCATCAATCGTCACGACGAAAGTGAAATAAGAAAGCTCACAATTGAAGATAAAGTAGCTACGTATTACCAGAAATACTCCAGGACGAAGCTAGAAAAAAAAGAAGCCCAAGCCAGCTATAAAGCTTACTATTATAAACATCGTCAAAAGAATGTCACCTTCGATGTGGGAGACATAGTTTATATGAAAAATGCCCGATCTATACCAGGAGAATCATCGAAGTTCATAGAAAAATTCAAAGGACCTCTGGTTATCACGAACACGCTACCCGCGGACACATACGTCATTGCTAACCTACGCAAGGATGGCTGAGGCAGAAGGTATGCTTCAACAGCTCATGCCAGCCAATTAAGGCGCTTCGTCAGGCTTGAATTTTTGCCCATGTATTACATAACCCCTGTTTCCTCCTACACGGATGAATTGTGGGATGTAATATTTTAACCACATAATCTCAATGGCATAATGCTGAAAAAGAAAGCCTTCGTTTTTTGAAAAATGGTCTTGTTTTTGTTATATTTTAATTAATCGAAAATTCGCTTCATTTATGCGCCTGGAAACGAGCAATCTGCCAACCGGGAAAGTAGGTTGGATGAACCGAAGCCAGGGGCTCCATATTTTCTCAGTACAAATTCGTTTTCAAGCATGAAGTTTATCGGAGACACTTCACATCAGGGGGTCCCTCGTAAATTATTTGTCCTTCCTATTGTTAGTGCGTTACATGATTCGAGATGGTTGAACGAAATTGATAATTAGCAATGTATGAAGAAATTGAATTTTAATATGCTGCATTAGATTCCTTAAATAATTTCGAGACGATTAAAAAAAGATAGAAAATAATCGGTTAACCCGTTCAATTTCTGTTGGTAGTTTTGATAATGTTACATTTTATTTGAGATTAGCTTAAATATTGAAAATACTGACTCATTTTCCTAATCCTTTTTTTAAATTTTTTTCTTGAATTACATCAAAACCGTGACGAAAATGAATGTCGAAATATCCAAAATATATAAATAATGTATAGGATATCGAATTGCTGTAAGCAAATTATATTAACCAAAAGTCAAGATATTGGAAATGAGCATATTTGTAAGTTGAAATTGCTTTATTTTACCAACACGATCATATTTGATCATGAAAATTTGTTCTATGGTATATTTTCTTTATTTTATAAAAAAATTTTCTAAACAAATGCACAGTTCCGTCATTTATAGTCAGAAAGTACTCGTTTTTTTTCTAATCGTTTTCCAATTACGTAAGCGGTGATATTTAGTGACGAACAATTGTCAATCGATATTATTTGTTTTTGTTCTAAACACATTTTATAAACAAATGCATACTTTCACCATTTGTAGATAGAAAGTGATCGTTTTTCTGTCTACGCGTCTTCGAATTACATAAGTGGTGCTATTTGGTGATAAAAAATTGGCCATTTGTTTACTTTTATAAACAAATTTTATAAACAAATGCATTGTTTGGTGATTTATAGACAGAAAATAATTTTTTTTTTCTCTCATCGTCTTCAAATGACATACGTGGTGCTACTTGGTGACAAAGAATTGGCAATTTGTTTATTTTATAAACAAACTGTATAAACAAATGTATTGTTTGGTGATTTATGGACAGAAAGTAATAATTTTTGTTTCTAATCGTTTTCAAATTACACAAGTGGTGATGTTTTTTGAGGAAGAAGTGTTAATTGATATTATTTGTTTTTGTTATAGACAAAATTCATAAACAAATGCATACTTTCACCATTTGTACATAGAAAGTGATCGTTTTTCTGTCTACTCGTCTTCAAATTACATAAGTGGTGCCATTCGATGACACAGAATTGGCCATTTGGTTATTTTATAAACAAATTTTATAAACAAATGCATTGTTTGGTGATTTATAGACTGTTATATTATAGTCTCTTTATCCAAAAATACCATTTTTTCCTTCAAACTCATATAATTTTTGACCTACTTTTCATGTTATAAATATCTTTTTGGATTCTGTTGGTGTTTACCGTTCTCTTACAAAATCTGTCGGAAATTTGTTTAAAGTTGAAAATATAAAAAACTGGCGACGACTTGTTTGAAAATATAAAAAGTCGATTTATGTTTTGCCAATTTTTAAGTTTTTTAAGTTGATTAAAGAATTTCTACATTGAATA
>CAKNWU010196963.1:0-11251 GCA_932072015.1 Andricus quercustozae | reverse complement strand
TATAGCGAACTAAGGCATGAAGTAAAGTCAATACGGAGGAATGTGAAACATGCATCTATTCATCTATTGTGATTTCGGCTACAGACAATGTGCACGCAAGATACGCTAGACATCTTGAACATTTAGGAGTCAGTAGGGTACTGGCAGCAGCTCCGAAGGCGGTTTTATTAAACACCTGTCGCATTGTAAGAAACTTCCTGGACCATCAGGAAGCAACCGACTAAAAACCTATAGAGTGATACACGGTAGCTCTAACGAAGCATCCAGAGGCGACTGTTGTCACCTCCAACACTCGCGGCCGCTGTATAAGCATAACAGCGGTCACAGACGAACTGCAAACTACACCATGCTCCTAATTTTGTACCTACAACATCATCGCAAATGATTCCATACGTCGTATTAAATTAACTAACTACATCATCATCTCATCAGTCACTCGACTTAGTCCGTGGCTATGATGGAAAACCGGGTTCTTCTTAACCCGAAAACAAGTTTGAAAAAAAAATTATTATTATTATTATATTGCAACCTCCCTTTTCAGAACGAACACTTTTGTGTTTTTTTAGTATATTTTTATAGA
The DNA here is from genome assembly GCA_932072015.1 of Andricus quercustozae. Classification (NCBI taxonomy): domain Eukaryota; kingdom Metazoa; phylum Arthropoda; class Insecta; order Hymenoptera; family Cynipidae; genus Andricus; species Andricus quercustozae. The sequence goes on along the minus strand of CAKNWU010196963.1, from coordinate 10,671 downwards.
AGCTTTTTTTGAAATGAGTTGTTATAATTATTTTCATTTTCTGCTTTTCAGTTTTTCATAAAAGTATACAACATATATAAGGCGGATGGGGGATGAGGGGGAGCAAAATTGTATTTTTCCCTCTAATATTATTTCATACCTGACCGTATTGTTTGGATTTTCCATTCGTAAGTAAAGCCTGGATGTCGTTAATAAAGGAACGAGGGAGAGGTTGAACTCAGATTTGATAGAATATTGTATTGTTATTACAAATACGTATATAAACAAACTTTAAAGTCGATGAGCCCTCCTCAGTATCCAACAGAAACCGGTTATCGCTCTTTCGATTCTAGCTTCATTTCCATACTTCTCCTTATAACTGGACTCACCACCTTATGTGGAATCAGCTACTTATTTTGAACATGCCAAATTTCTCGCATCAAGTTTTTAGTTGGGTATATACTTTAAATAATGAATAATACAAACAAAAGGGTAGCCTTGGATTAGATTGACACTTTGTCTGACGAAAGGCATGCCCGCGGAAAAGTTTCAGGCGATAATTGGAGACAGGGTGTTTGGGATGCTAAAGGTGTTAATGATGTTAAGGAAATGAAATTGCGAGAAACAATGGGCGTCGGCAAGCTAAATATTTTGATATGTACCTGAAACAAAGAAAAACGGACGTGAAACAAGAGAGATAGAAAATGGACTCAAACTATGGTCAGAAATAGACAATGAACCACATAGCAGACAAGGTGTCGGTACGATTTTGAATGAGAGCGCAAAACAGCATGTCATACAATTTTAATGTGTATCACCCAGATATTTGTTGGTTAGAATACAAGTGGAATTCACAAGACTATTTATTATAGCATGCTATGGTCATTTCGTAGACCCGAAAAAGAATGGTAACGCAGATATGAACAAAAAGAGAACTAAAAAGACAAAGCAGACGCGAATCAAAACAGAAAATTATTTATTGGGAGAACATCGTCAGGAGTTTATCTGAAGTGCGTGGAACTGCGGTTATAGGAATAATGGTTGGTGATGGTTGGTGGAATGATCAAGTCCGAGTAGCTGTTAACGAGAAGAAGCAAGCATTTCTAAGTAAGTTTAATGTTCAAGGTCTTGGCATATGACGAGAGAATTATACTAGAAAATGATTATAGGGATAAGAACAGAAAAGTAAACATACTAGTTAAAAAAAAAGCAAGGGTAAAATCCAAGCGGAAGTAGATTAAAAAAATACGAAATGATTTTGAAGAAAGTAAGAAATTATTTCCGAAATACGTCAAAAACATTTAGAGAGGAAGGAGTGGTAGAGTTAGTCGGAAGTAGGAATAGCGTAGGTGAAATGGTTTTGGATACGGACAAAGTAATAGATTGTATGCGTGACTGTTTCACAAAAATTATATGGAGGAGAAGCTATGGAGCATAACAACTGCGAAATAGAACATGATACGAACGAAAAACCCATTAAATGTGGCGAAATAGTAAATAGTGCCTCTAAAATTAGGGCTATAATTAAGAACTTAAAGAGTGGTAAGCCTGCTGGTATGGATGATAATAAGGCTGAAATTTTTAAGTGCGGTGACGAGTATTTATAAGGTTGAGCGAGTTGATGAATATATGAACTGAGAATGGGGAAGTTCCAAATGATAGAAGAAAGGCAATTATCATTCGAATCTACAAGGGCTAGGGTGATAAAGGCAACTGTAATAATTATAGATCTATCAGCTTACAAAGTACCATAAGCAAAATATTTTTGAAAACACTTATTCGTAATTATGCAACTTATTCGTAATTATGCGGAGATACCAACGAATCGATCAATCACATTATCATTGGTTATTGCGTGCGTAATAACTCAGAGAGAATATACGCATAGACATAATGATGTGACGGGCATTATACATCAATAACTTGCCCTAAATCTGGAACTCTGAACAGAATGGATGCCTTTCTATAGATAAATTCCCGTGCCCTTTTTAGAAAACGAAGATTACATCTTATATTGGGATGTAACTGTCCAGGCGGATCATTATATCCGAGCCAATCGGCCTGATCATCTTGGCGAATTATAGTCCTAGTGGACCTATAATAAATCACTAAGCCACAGGCCTATTTATCAACTGGTTTTCAATGTATAGGGGCCTAAAGTTTTAGGCCTGGAGTTCTAGGTACTAAGTGTGTGCATGCCACGCTCTGCACCTATCGCTGCGAACTTCTTGACGTAAAATGCGGTCACGATGTACTAAGGTGGAAATGACACCGTCCTGGCACGCGAAATTGAAACCCTATGTACCTGAATTACGCCTTGATGATCTGAAGTAAGCAAAAGTCAGCTCCTTCGACAAGGGGCTGATTTTCTACATTACTGTGAAAATTTCCGTGCATGTTCTTGTTCAGGAGCTATTCAAGGAATTTTTTAACCTCTGCTTTGTTTAATTGGGATTTTAGAAATCAGGCATCCAGGTGGAATAATGCACTTTTCTCACTTCTGATGTTAAAATTCAGGGCAAGTATCCAAGCCGCCTGCTCCGCGACCTTGTAAAGAAACGTTCCTTTGACATTAAACTCGTTTTTCCTGACCATTTTTAGAAGAGGATCTCTTTCATTTGCGGCGATGTAAGCTGTACCCAGATATTTGACAGAAACAGGGAGATCGCTGACCCACCCTCACTCATATTTATTCTTCTCCTTGAGTCAGAAAACACCCTTATTTTGTCAATAATGTGCTGCTTGATTGTCAGCAGCTTTGACTTGTTCAGTGTGTGATAGTAAATCCTCAGTTCGTGGGCCAACTTTCAAACCCTTTCCGTAAACGGCCTACCAGATGTTATGTGGTCAAACACACACTGAACACGGGACGCATTCTGACTTGTCAATCCAATCTTCTTGTTCATTTGATGCAACCGTCTTTTGATCTTTTGATCAATCGTCGATTTTAGCCTTCGATTTGAATCAGCCAAAGCTCCCGCCACACAATAATGTGAACAATTGATGGTCCAGAGGTCGTACTCATCCGCGATATCCTTACTGTCGCTTCCTCTACATCATCTGCGGCTTGTTCATACAGCGGTTGGGGAAGCGCTCTCCGTTCACATAATATTTTCTATAGGTAGGCAGCTTGATTTGGTAAAGACTGATGTGGAACGTCCTGAGCTCTGGGTGTTTCTGACACCATAGAGTATGCATACGCACCATAAAGCCTTTGAGTCTATTAGTCTACTCCATGTGAGCGTTTCGCCAGTTCGTCATCGTATTTCCATCTATATTATTTTCAGACCCCCGAACTCTAGCTGATCGGCACTGTTTGCCAACCCATTGGCGGTTGCTCTGCGCGTTGGATATTTTTGAATCGTATCTACAACTTTTTGGTGGTTTGGTGGTATCATTGTTGTTTACACGAGCACCTAGAGGAAGGATTCGTCCATCCTTGTATAACCCCACATGCAAGGATAAGGCTTCATACACTGAGGGGTCCCTCGTTATGCCAGAATCACCGTTTAAGACACCTCACCCAGGGGCCATTCAGCTTTCGGGCACGGTTGTTACGCCTCCGCTTAAGGGGTTTTCCTTCGGGGCGATTCCTGGACAATTGTCCGCGAATGCTCATTAATTATTTAACAATATTAAGCAGAAACCTTTGGCAAAGGAACCTTCTATCCGTAACCGGCGGACGCATTTGTTGGCTTTGTCGTAGGCACTTCGGTTTGATTCCAAAGGAACAAAAACGGAACTATACTTTTAGTTTGCTTACTGTTTACTTTATCTGTCTTACTTATGCTTACTTTTCGTGACTTAGTGGTTCACGCTACGCGAAGATAATGAGGAAAACGACTGCATTATCTCGTTGAACATAGCACTTATATATTTTTCCGACTTATAATATTTTTATTTAAATGTATTGCTTACGTTTCTAGTTGTACTGCCATTAAAACTGAATTGCACGCACTAGAACGTGTAGAATTTGACAGCATCCGAAAAACAACTGGTTATTATGACACATCTTTTCAATATGAAATGTGTAATTTTTCGAGATATATCTCTAATAATTGGAACTTTTTTCATATGAATGATCAAATTATTAATTATCATAGAAAAATATTTTTTAATGATATTCTAATATTGGTATTTTTATCGAATTCTCGATAAAATAGGAACAGCAAGGTCGAAAACTGTTATGGTCAATTTGAATTCAAGGCCAATTTTTCCTGTAATTTGTTGTGAAAGCTTTGTATACTAAAGTATAATTTTTTGATAAAAAACGTTAAAAGTACTATCAACGCAGCCAAAAATGTTGCACGCGCTGTTGCATGGTTACAAGTGCAGCCTTGAAACATGAAAGACAAAGGCGCCCTAAGGATCCCTTAGGGGGTTTGGTTCTACATTTGTCTGCTTCACCCATATAGAGGTATCACTATTTATTATTGCTCAATGGTCGATAAGTCAAGTATTACGTGAAGGCTTGTTGCGAGTAATGTATTTGGGGTAATTAGGGTTTAGTTCCAGGGTTAATCTCTGCCGTTCGCTTGCAGAAGAGGGGGATTTAGATATGTAAAAAAACTACAAAGGTATAGCGTAACAACAATGGTGGGCTCCCCTATAATAGTAAGCCACACGCTTTCATTTTCGCATGGAAATAGTAAATTTAAAAAGAAATAATGGAAGTTACCTGTTATTTGAATTTCTTGTATATGTACGGTAAAGTTTGTCACCAAACAATAGTGAGTAATGGCTCTTTATAGTCCAATATTTAAATCAGAAGGTGAGCAGAGCGTCTGATTTTAGCGGTCAGGACATTTATCGAAAAAATTAGCTAACCGTCAGACCCAATAAAAAACAACCACTATTTGTGTATGTGTCAAAAAATGTTATATCATTGACAAAACTCAATACAAAAAGGATTAATAGATGGCGCTAGGTTCGAACACTATTTCTCTTTATCGATTTACCCGGCTCACTATTGACACTACGCGTGGCTCAGTAATGACTTCGAGTTGCTCACTGATGTAACTGGTGTAAAATACTTGGTGGTGGAAATACTCACTTGCAAAGTTAATTTCTCCATCGTCTGAGAAGTTGGAATTAATACTAGCTGAACTCATGATGTTTCTTGCAATTTCCACTACAGCTGACGCATGCGAATCGCCGGTAGTACCAGTCAAAAGTCGCAAGCCTTGTTCAATGAGATATTCTCTGTAAGCACGGGCAGCATACTTTATTGGTTCAGATGTACTACTTTGCGAAGTAAATTCACTATCCTCTATCTGACCGTAATTCCAAGTCTGAGTTGCTAAAAATCGGAAACCATCATCTGTTGTGATCCATTTCAGCTTTTCATGAATAGGACAAGATGAAAGTAAACTGCATGCCTTTCCTAAATAGTATTTATGAACAAATGGAAAAATTGACTGTTTGAAGCATAATGCAGCATTGATGTACACTTCTGCTAGCATTGTCTTGGAAATAACTTGCCCTGCATTTTCAGCATAATTGACCGCAGAAAGCGCAAGGAATAAAGTATTCTTAGTTGAACCTTCAGAACATCGTAAGCGAAGTATATGTTGATAAATAACAGCTAATTCCATGGCCGAAATTTCAATTAATTTACGTTCCGATTTTGCACTAAACCATTTCCCAGCAATTAACATCCATTTCAAAGGCCAAACTTGATTCAATATCTGTCTTATTCCATGCCATAATGTTGCGAGATAAATTTCTATGCGAGAGGAAGGTAAAGACCGCCCAAAACATTGCAAACACTTGTACAGATCGCGACAGGCATGTTCGTAATACTGCTTTGATATGCTAAATTCAGCTTGTCGTCTCCGTCTTCTAAGTTCAAAGATTAGTTTGTTATCAGCAGGCAATATCGGATCTCCAAACAACAGCAGTCGACTCAATCCACCAGCTAATAAGGCTATATTTGCAATCCACAGCAGTGCATGTCTCCAGATTCTGCTATCCGCGCTCGCATTCTCTGCAAAAAAAATTGATATACATATAGTTATCTAGCATAACTACTCTGAAAGAGAAAATGTAATGCAATAAAGATAAAAAATATTTGCTTTCACGTTATATGCAGATACTGAATTTAACCTTAGATTGATAATGCGGGGTACTATGATACCCCAGCGGAGATTGAAGCTAAGTTTCGAATCTTTTATGAGGTTCCTATTGGCTCCGGGCCTTAGCGATAATTCGCTTCGACTCTCTAGCAGTTGACTTCAGTCGTTAGTGACAAAGGTCGAAATGTATGCGTATATATAATTTTAATTTTTCTGTTAAAGTTACTTTATTTAGCATGTAATTATGTAATATCTATGTTAACAGCCATACACATATTTTTAAAGCTCAATGAGTCAAGCATGTCGGTAACATGCAAGTTCAACCGAGCAGCCTGCAATGAGCACAGGAAAATCCTCTGCCCTCATGCTCACTCATAGATTGAAGAAAATTCCAAGCATGTAAAAAAATGTATTTCACTGATTCGCTGCTAAATCATTTTTCGACTTTCATATGGTCAAATAATTATATTTTTTAACCAGAAACTAAAAAGCATTTGGTCATCTCAAAGCCTGTTATGCTCAATTTCAAATCCGGTTTTAAATTTTCAATTTGGTAAATTTGTGTGTTTAAGATTCAAACTAGTAAAAAAATGATCCGACAGTGAAGTTACGCGGGAAGGGTGAGAAATAATGCTACGTTTTTCAAAGGATCGAGTAATGTTTATTGTACCCATTTTCAAAGTGAAAACAGATAACAAAAACGTACATACTAATTGTCGACCCCCCCCCCCCCCCCCACCACTACCTCTCCAGGTTCTCGGTTGGCCGAAGGAGTGAGCGAACAGAATTACAAGGGCCATACGCGATTCGAGACAACACGCGACCACGAGTGATAAATAAGACAATGGGAAAAAATGTCTAACATTGTGGAAAAGGGAAACCTATTTTGTTCAAAAAGTCATTTTTGCTTTTTTGTATGATTATTTTTCTATTTGAAGAACTTTTTGATATTTTATCTATAAATAAGCATTGTAATGTGCGCTACAATTGCTCCGATTTGATGAGACGTCAAGGAAAATTAAATACCTTATCCCATGCGGAAATACAACGGTGCGTTTTGGAGAATCCATTCACGGCCGTGTTTGGTACATGTCAGGCGGTTAATTCCGCCATTCCGAGTATAATTTTATTCCCCTGAAACTGCATGCAAACTTATATCTACAGGAGTGTGGGTCCTGGAGCCTGGCTCGAATGAAATAAGAGCAGGACCTAAATCTAACTAATCAACTCTGCTTACTCACCAAATTAAAATTTAGAGCGATGCTAACGACAAATACACAAAGCAAGATTGGTTATGGCTTCCGTAACTTACTAACAGTAATACGTTTATTAAAACACGAGAAGGGAAATTGGTTAATTGAATAAGCGAACATAAATTTAAAATGACGTTAAGCCAATGATGCCTGACTCGCCAAACCAAAAAATTATATTCCCCTTTGGCTAATAATCAAAAGAAAATAACACCAAAATCGTAACCTGACTTGCGTGTGGAGTCCGTGAGATGTCCTGTAAGACTTTCTCGAGGTCTTTCTCAGTGAAAGACATTTTTAAAATTCTTTTAGCAAGCGTAAAAAACATTAGAGTTATCTCTCGAGACGATCAAGACAGAATGTCATCTCCGGACTCCCATGGCAGCGAGTACCCGATCAGTGAAATGACTGCGCACGCGCGCGGGGGATCGGAATTGGCAAATGCACCGCGCATCGGACCTTCCAAAGCCTTCGTCATTCAACGACGAGGTATATTTCAAATTAAAGAAGTTTTTCCTGGTGGGATCACGGACAAAGAATGATTAACCTTTTTTAGAATTAGGAATTATAATTTAGAGAATAAAGGATCTCGATATCATTCAGAAAAAATAAAACAATAGAATATCTTGAATCCTTTTGTGGCCCGTCGTTGATTCCAGGAGTTTCCCTTCGTGAGCCCGCCAAACTAGTTGGTGCCTCATGTGACGTCACCCTGAGAGCGGGATAAGTCGTTGACCCTAGCGAACGGGTGCCATCATGTGAAGTGAATGTTGGGAACCTTACGGCGAAGTAAATCCGAAACAGATGCAGAAATTCTGGTGCCAGTAAAATGTTGAATAACCAATTCGGCCCGCTTGTCAAGCATCTCTCTAGGCCCACGGTACAATAAAGATATTCCCTTCTCCTCCTTAGGGATTCTGCCTTGACCAGCCGAGGAAAAATAGAGGTATTGACATTTTCACCACATTACAGTATAGTATAATATATAGAATTGACATCCTCATTAAAAAGCGAAAAGATTGTCCCGTATTACAAGAAATTTACTATTACCCCCAATTATCAAAAGAGGCAAAAAACACGTATTACTAATTTAGGGTTAAAAACTAATCAATTTTCGACTCCTTGCAATTTCTAAAAGTTCTATGTTTTATGTGCTGTTTAAAAATTTTTAAGATTACTTTCAATGCACAAATTTCGCTTCAAATTTGCAAGAAAGTGACACTAGTCTCGCGTTAGCCAGTGTAAAACATAAATTACTTCACTACTAGGAGGCCTTATATATTTAAAAAATAAGGTTAAAAAACCACCACGGGGTCTCACTGGGAGCAACTGCCATCTAAAAATGACACCGGCACAACGACAGGCCGGCGAAACCCTCGTGTGTTTTGAGGACACAAAGCGACCCAAGGATGAGAGCTTTCTGCATCCATTTTGAAAGTGCCTTGGCATAGATAGTTTCGCACCTCCGAGAGCACCTATCACAAGGACAATTACTTGTACCGAATATTTTGGGTACAGTCTTTGCAGCTCCCATTGAAGGTCTTGATACCTGTCCTCCTTTTCTTTCTCCTTGGAGGTGATGTTGTATTCGGACGGGGCCGAGAATTCGATCCCGAATATAGTTCGTTTCTCGAAGTTACAGAAACTTTGGCACTTCTCGTTAAGGACAATAGACTCTATCTCTTTGGGCCGCATTATGTCTGTAGATGTACGTCGTTCCTGCGGTCACGGTATGCTAAGGTGGAAATGACACCGTCCTGGCATGCGAAAATGAAACCCTCTGTACCTGAATTAAGCCCTGATGATCTGAGGAAAGCCAAAGTTTGTTCCTTCGACAAGGACTGTTTTTCTACATTTCTGAGCTTCAAATTCAGGCCAAGGGTCTCGGCTGCTTGCTCCGCGGCTTTGTAAAAGAACGCTCCTTCGACAATCATCTCGTGGTTCCTGACCATTTTTCGGAGAGGATATCTGCCATTGGCTACGATATAAGCTGTAATTAGAACAATTCGGTTATGAAGACACTGGAGATTAAGAAGTCCGCATCCGCCTTGACGGCGTGAAATGTATAATCGCGGAACTGACGAATTGATATGCAAGCTTTTATGCATCTGAATGATCTTACGTGTGGTGACATCAAGCGCCTTAAGTTTTTTCTTCGTCCATTCAACCACCCTAAAGGAGTAGAGTAGAACCGGGATGGCAAGCATGTTAGTCGCAGATATCTTGTTCAACGCTGACAGATTGGAAGACCAAATCTGTCGAGGAAGATGCTTATATCTGCTTCGGAGAGACTCCTTTACTGATGTTACCTCCTGAATGCGGCTTTGAGGCACGCCCAGGCATGTATAGGTCTCTCCAGTGTTAAGATCTCTAATAACACTTATATCCACAAGCTCGGGAACGCCAACAATCTTTCGGTCCTTCAGATGAATTTTGGCACATTTATCCAATCCAAAGTCCATCCCAATCTCTCCTGTGCACTTCGCGACGATATTTATGGCAGTTTGAAGTTTGCCTTTACCAGAGGCATATTATGCTCACGCTGGTTAGTGTCGCCACAGAGGTAACCAGAAGAATTTCTTAGTGCGAGAGATAGAGGCAGAAGTGTGATGCAAAAAAGCAAAGAGTTCATGGTATCGCCCTGAAAGACGCCCCTCTGGAAGGTGACGTTGTTTGTTGTCACACGATAATTTCCAGATGAGATAGTAAATCTAGTTTTCCAAAGAGGCATTAATCTCTCTATGCATCTCACTATGTATGGATGCACCTTCAAGCTTTCCAACAGACAAAGGATAAGTCTATGAGAGGTTGAATCGAAAGCTTTCTGGTAGTCAATCCAGGCCATTGACAGGACACACCTGCAGACACACCTGTCAATTAGCAGGTTCTCTCGACAACCTGCTTCACCTCTTTTGGAGCCACGTTGTTCGTACATCACACGCCACACAGGCTCAATTCGCCGATCAATCCTGTTGTTCAGGACAGCTGTAAAGATCTTATACAGTGTTTTCAGACAAGTTATCGGCCTGTAATTCTCTGGTGTGGACAAGTTGCCTTTTTTCAGTAGGAGTATAGTGCGTCCTAACACCAGCCACTGCGCAATGGGCACCGGAAAACTTCTTCGTTCCTCTAAGTGCTTTTTTCACCTCTTCGGCAGTGATTGATGGACATGCCTCCTCAGATTTTATGAGGTTGTCGCAAAATTCCTTGAAGCGGATGATATTGTCAGTATTTTATTTCAACTCTAGTGTTTTCGGGATCTTGTATACCTCTCTCCAAAAAGTCTCTACCTCGTTGGGCTTGGGTGGATTTTTGACAGAAACAGGGTGATCATTGAACAGGCGAGATGGGTCAGCGAGAAACTGTTG
>CAKNWU010196890.1:0-10399 GCA_932072015.1 Andricus quercustozae | reverse complement strand
GAAAAGCTTCAACATAATATTTCAAAATCTTCAAAAAAATATATATATATTTTGTTTAAAGTTTTTGAATTATTTTCAAATTAAAAGTTATTTTTGAATTAATAAATTTTATCATGAAATAAAATTACAGAATTCAATAAAATTCAAAAGAACAAACTGAAAACAGTAATTTTAAGTCATATGCATCAATTTTATTAGATAGGATCAAACTTGTTCTGTTGATTACGCCGAACAGTTTTCTTTAACGTGAATTTCTAGAAGATGTATAATTTTATACAGTCTATATAAAAAAGCCATAGAAAATTCTTATAACTATTACACACAAAAAAAAAAGAATATAAAAACATTATCTTTAGAGGTGCGGAAGACTTCTCAAGCCTTTAATTCGTCTGATAAGACGATGTTGACTTCCCTCTTTTTAGTTTTCTCATCAGAACTTGTTCTAATTAAAATGCAGGTCATACAGGTGATTAAAATTCTTCGCTTTTACTCTTAATGTTGGAATAATAAAATCCTGAAATGAAAATCAAGTCATTCATTGCATGACTGCACATAATTATCAGCTCTGTATCTGAAAAATAAGTATATATCACCTCTGCTAATTTTATTAGGTCGGCTGAGGAAACATTTATTTTTTTATAATACCCAACGCTTGTTGCCATGAATAGTGCAAAAAATTAATTTTTAACTATGGTTAAATAGTTGCATTTACAACCAAATAGTTGAAATTCAAAGCAAAAGAGACGAATTTCAAACGGGATAGTTTAAGTTTTAAAAATGAATTTTAAACTAAATGTTTTAATTTTGAACTAAAAAAGATTGAACTTCAACCACGAAGAAAGGCATTTTCAATCAAATAGTTAAATTTGAAACAAAAAAGTTGAATATTTAACAAAACAATTAAATTTTTAACAAAATAGTTGAATTTTCAACCTACAAAGATAAACAGAGGAACAGAGGAATTTTCATACTAAAAGTACGAATTAAAAACAACTAGTTGAATTTTCAACCAAAAAAGATTTCAGTTGACTTTTCAACACCAAAATATGAATTTTCAACAAAAAGTTAATGCTCTACCACAACAGTTGAATTTCGACCAAATAATTACATTTTTAACTACAAATATTATCAGATATCAGTGTTATCATGAGAAGGCGACTGCAAAAAAAGGAATAAATAAAAGTAGAAATACAAGGCCAATACATTACCAACAATTACTGAAATATAATTTTGGCAACAAAACTTCATTTTCAAAATTCTCTAATTTTCCCCTGTCCATATTTAGCTCAAGACAGATCACAAAAAAAAGTTTGATTGTAGGATGTTCTTAAAGAGCACGGAGTCAATGGATGGCTCCTACAAGCAATAAAAACAATATATGCAGGTAGTAAAGCGAGTGTAAGGGTTAATGGGAAACTGAGTGACTGGTTCGATATTATGCAAAGCGTTAAACGAGGATGCGTTATGTGTTCATGGCTATTTATCATATTTATGGATAAGTGTCTAAGAACGACCCTCTTCGACGAAGAAGGTGTTGATCTTGAGACAGTGAGGGTACGTGGTATAGCTTTCGCAGATGACAAGATTGTTATGGCAGAATCAATCAAAGACTTGCAAATAATTTTGAGTAAACTGAATACAAGCATGAAGAGCATGGGCCTCAAAATTAACGTTAATAAAACAACAGAATTCTAGATCAATCTAAAAAACTATGCACCCCACCTAACATTATTCCTTTTCTCACCGAGGGAGTCACGCCTACCGTATGAATGAAATAAAACAATTTTAAATTAAAAATTGATTATATCTCGAATGAGTCCAAAAGGAGGTAGTTTAGAAATTTAATTTTGAATTGTGTTTTTTTTTCATGCTCTGATTTCGTTGCATGAAATTATTCATAAGAAAGTAGATTTCATTTCGATCTTATATAAAAAAAGTTTTTTCTCAAAAGTCCTGACTTTTCCCTGACTTTCCCTGGTACATGTTTAAGGGAATATCAAATGATGATAATGTTGGTTTTTGATTTTTAATCCTGCTTCCTGGACTTATCTATCTATATACACAAACACAAATACCGTTTCTTATCTCGCATGCCCACACGCCGCAGCAGGTGCTTGTCAAAAGCTGAAGCTCGAAGCACTTTCTTGGGAGGTACTTGACTCGCAATTATTGAAAGTATGCTTGTACTTGGCGCAAATGGTTCATGCAAAAACCTTGTCGAAAATAAGGACAAATAAGATAGCATGAAAGCAGAAAAAATCGATCTTGTTTTGAATTGAAGTGTTGTCATAAATTTGAAGCGCTAAAAGCAAGAGCGATTAAGGCAAAGTGGGGATTAAGAAATATAACTCTAAACGCTTCACGAGCTCTAATCATTATAATGCCTTACAAAATTAATGTGAGTAATGCGATAGAAATAATATAATCAGGGTGGTCGTTCAAATCTTTAAAAAATGTTTCGGTTCTTTTTTCAAATTCAAGCCAAAAAACTCCTGAAAAAGATTCTCAATATAAGACAGTTAAAAATTGTTCAAATTTTAGGTTGTAATACAAATTTCAAATTTAAATAAAATAATTCAGGCAAAAAAATAAACAAGAAGTTACATGATGTGACCGAGACTTGAAAATTCATCCCCGCCAGGTTGTTCACAAGATTCTAGAGTTTCAGTTAATTTCGCATCAAGATGAAAATGCGATAAATCTCCGGAAGCATTTTTTGTTAACAAAAAAATTTGGAATTTAAATTTCTCTGCCTGTGGGAAGTAACTTTTATAAGCCCAAAAAAAATTGGTCAGATGAACATCTGGTTTTTGCAAATCTATACGATACGATGGGATCCCTTTGCAGTGAGTGTTCCTTGTTCCAAAGAAGGCAACACTTTTTTCTCTCAAATTTTTTAACGAAGTTAATCTTCTTTGTATACAAAAATTCAAAAAATCTTTCAGTTAACAAAGATTGCTCGAAATTCTGTTTGTGGGTCGAAGCGATTACTGAAATAAGAATTCAAGTTGCGTCTCCGAGGTCTGAAGAAAATCAGTTAGCCAATAAAACACCTTGATGGACTGGACAATGAATTGCACAGAAGGCGTTCAATTGGCCATCTGTTCTCAGTGTAAAGTAAAAAGACGAGTCCATCGACGAAGTACAAAGATCGATGCCAGGAAATACTTTACGGCAAATCTACGATTTAAGTACCAGTTCACGAGTCAAGTGCCTTGACTAGCACCCTCCTCATACTTATAGGGAAATCTTCAATCTTTGGAAAGGGAACAAACTATGAGCAAATGTAACTAGTGGATTATTCAATATTCATTTGAAATTTCGAGAGCTCTTTAAAGAGAACTAAGTTCAGAATACATATTATACTTTGTCTTTAATTGAATAGAGGTCAAGAAAGTATTTATATCTATAATAATAGGATATATGAGGAATAAGCGAACAAAACATCATAAATCCATTAGAGATCATTCCTAAATAATTAGACAAAAGATCTATCTCAAAGACACCAGAGATAGAAGAAAAATTCAAATAGTATCATATAAAGGAAACTATCTAACATTTCAGTACAAAAAAAGCGAATATTTAAAATGTTTTGAGGAAAGATTCATTGTTGCATTTGACCCAGTGTGCTCATCTCATCCCGATCTCCCCTATATAATCAAGAGAATTTAACAGACATTGTGCCAAATCAATGTCAAATATAAATGAAATTATAACAGTGAAATCCAATGAATTCTTGGCAAATTAATTTCACAGAATGCAAGTAACTTTAATGAAAACTAATCAATTTGAAATGATGGTTAATTCTGTTAATTATATACAGGTAGTGACAATAGAATAAAAATAAATTTAAATTGTTATCAATTGAAATCTATTAATTTTTATGCAGTTAAATTAAACCAAACTCAAGTTCAAATAATTTTTTTATGAAAAAGTGATACACGTTTCTGCTGCATCATCTTGTTTTTTTTGCAGTTTCATGTTGGGTAGGTGTACACATTATGTTGACTAACCTTCCTCCGAGAGGAAAATATGCCAAATTGTGATTAACGTGTTTGAGAGTTATATATGTTCTTAACTTTGTATTTCACTGATAAAATTTGTTTTTGATGGGTTATATATCCGGTTCGGCTTATGCATGAGGAAAAGGAGATTGCTATATAAGCAACGACCAAGACAGGAAGGGCTCAGTCAATTATTAAGTAAAATGAATATTGCAACAATAGTCTTCTTCACTCTCATGTTTGTGGCTCTGCTCCTTGGGGCTGCTGAAGTTGAAGCCTGTATTGATGTTGGTGCGTGTCTAAAAGATACAAATTGTTGCGGAACAAAAAAATGCAAGTTTGATGGTAAGTCAAGAAAATAATTGTAATTACTCAACTTATGACATTTTTTTAATCATCTAGCCAACAAACGCCCGCACAATGCACAAGATTATTAACTATTACTATATTTTAAGTACTAAGTTGTATTACACTGAAAAGAGCTTAATTAGTCAAAAATACGTATTTTTAATTAACTAAGCACTTCACCTCAAAAGTTGACTGGCCACTAACCATACACTGTAAAAATTTGAGGGAATTTTCCCCTCACTTTTTGGGGGGAAATTCCACATTTCGCGTTAAAAATACGTTTCCCCAAGAATTTTTGAAATTTTAACCAACAAATTTTGATAAATTACAAAAAAATAGGAAAATATTCCCCAAAAGTTAAAAGATTAAGTGACTCCCGTAAGATTTAGTGAATTTCTCTTATTCACGTTGCGATTTTCCTCAAAAAGTTGGACATTTTTCCGATAAATTTTGAGACATTTTCCGAAAAATTGAAAACATTATGATGATAAGATGTTATGATTTATTTAAATGATATTTCTGAGTTTTTTATTTATTGTCATGTACCGTGAAATAAATTTATATAATTAAAGAATACAAATATTAATAATTATTAATTATTTGATTTTTAACGTCTTTTGGCATCTACGAATTTTTTTCATTCCAAGGACCTGTAATTTTGTCTACAAAGGTTGGAAAGCTTCCCAAATTTTGTTAGGGGAAAATTCCCAAACTTTAATGTAATTTACGAAAATTCCCCAAGAAATTGTTACAGTGTTTAAAAACAATACAAATAAATATTTTTTCAGCATAAAATACTTATGCCTTAGTATTAAATGAGGATTTTACCACTATTGAAAACTTTTAAAACCTTTTACACCTTAGAACATTTCTCAAAATGCCTTGAAAATTCATGAAATCCTATAAATTTCTCTGAAACCCCATACAATCCCTTAAAATAATTTCAAATACTTCTAAATTCTTCAAAAATTTTTTAAATCCGTCATAATTAATTGATACATTTTGGAAGCCCGTGAAATCTCATACATTTGTTTGAAATCATTCGAAATGCCTCATCATTTTTAAAACCTGTTAAATCCTTAGAAAATCTGAAAATCCTTTGAAACACTTGAAATACTTAAAAAAAATGCCTAAAATTTTGGAAAATACTTGGCAATTCCTAAAATTTCTTTGAAACACATTGAAACATTAAAAACATTTGTGATATGCCCTGAAATATTTTTAACCCGGGGAAAACGCTTTAAATCTTTTAAAGTATTTGCAAGAACAATGAAATATTTCCCCACAATAACGATTGAAAATTAAATTAACAGTTGTAAAAAAATTAAAAGTTAGCAGGGAATTTCATTTTTACCTTTAAAATGTAATAAATGAAGAAATTTCAAGTCACTCAAACGCCAATGAGATTTTCAACAAAGAATAGACACTTTTAATGAATTCAAACGAGATTCTCACCGTCTGAGCATAGTTTGAAGTATTAGTTCAAAATACTGATATTTTAAAACGAAACATATTTTTGCTTTCAGGCGGATTCCTTGGTACGAGTACTTGGCAATGCGTATAGTAGTTATAACGTGATTAGCGCGATGCTGAGAAGAATCCAAGTTTCTCAAGAACATTACCTTATCGAAAATCTACAGATACGAGTCATAATGTGTTGAGTATTTACCCACAGTGTACCTTTCCAAAATCAATGTTGTCAAAAATAATAAATAAATAAAACTTTAAACAATCAGTCATTTTACAACACCCGATGATAGTAAATATAAGTCTATATTAGTCTAAGACATACACATATCAATATTGTTATAAATGATAAAGTTAATATCTTTTAGGGTTTAACCAATAAGAGGCAGAATTTCATTTTAAAATCTGTAAAGAGAAATTGAATAATACAAGGTCACAACGTCAACATTCTTGAAAATTCACATTTTCTTCTTACAAAAACAAATTTAATAGATATCTACTAATAATTCTAAATTATTATAAATTCAAATTAAATTATATTAAATTCAAAACTGATTCTAACAGGGTATTTTAAAGAGTGGCTAGGTCACTTTGTGGAGTAGACCATTTGAATTTATTAAAATTTGCCATACAAATATTCTCAAAGTTTTTTGTTATCAGTAAGAAGTTCTGAGGTATTTAAAATAATAATTTGTAAAGTTATAGCTATAAATTAAAATATTTTGAAGCCCATAAAAATGACTATGTGTAAAACTTATTCTTTACGTTTTTGATTCCTTGGACACATATCTTGGAGGTATTTAAAAAATTTTCTGCATTTAAATTTGTAATTCTCCAGGCATATCAAATGGTTTTTGTCGCTAATCTCTATTTCTTTCACTAAAACATTGGTAGAGGTCCAATATCAGGAAAAAAACCACTAAACTCAAGTAACTAGTTGTAAATTTAATTAAACTTTTAAATTGTTTTATTTGTTAACACTCATTATTGTTGCAAACAATAAATAGTTCACCAAACGGTTCAAATTAAACGTGAGATTAAACTACTTACGACTAAGTAAATGAAATAAACATTTATTCGTGGGAAATAAATTTAGTTTTCCCATTAAATCTTCTGAGAAGATTTCTTGGAAGCTAGTTAATATTAATTTTTGATCAAGATAATAATAAAACTGCCACAATTACAGTTTTAAAACAAATAATCATGGAAAATAATTGTATTAAGGATACGTATTAAAGTTATATAATATAATTTTTCGCTGTAAGTATACATAAAAGTTAATTAATTACACAAAATTCCAATACAAAATTTAATAATTTATACTAATTGTCGTATTAAATAAAGGCAATAAAAGAAGCTACTTCTTTCAACGTAAGTACGTAAAATTTTTGAAGTAAACAAAAAATTTGTTTTGAAAAATTATAACTCTATTCTAATATGCGTGCATCAAATATTAATATTGACTAGCTTTCAAGAAGCTTTAATCAGAAAAATGGAATTTAGGTAAGTTTTGAGGAGAAAAAACATTGAATCCACTTTACAGCTCGCGTCAGAATCCAGTCCGATGTTAAGTTTAATGATAAAAAAATGTGGTGTGGCCCTCACCGCTTTTTTGCTTTGGTGATTGAAAGCGCGCGACTCTAATAGTCTAATTTGCACTGCTCGTATAATTTCTTATCATGATACCCTCCATGAGAACCAGTCCCATATCAGTTTTTACATTTGAAATTTAATTTAAGATGAAACTTGCTGCTTTTTAATTTATCAGTAGAATTACATGTAGCATTACATCAATGGATAGGTATCCTGAACATCTTACAATTATCATCAGTAACCATACTTTTCAACCAAAAATAATATTCAGGAAAAGAAGATGCTTAACGTGAGTTCGACTGATTCTATAGCTAACTAAACTCGACATATTTTTACACATTTTAGAATCCTCAAATAACATTTAATTTAATTTTTCGGCTCAAGTTTTAAATTTTAAATCAAAGCCTCTATTACAAGAAAAAGCATGGTTTTAAAAGAAAAATTTCTGTAGGGTACTAAGATACTTTATTTAGGGACCCCCTTAACATTGATAATATTCTCAATTTTTGCAAATAGTAGGGCAAAAACTGTTATTAAAGTTTAGGGATGAAAAAATCAATTTTTTAGATTCGTTTAGAATAAAAGATAAATAATTTTCAGGAAATTATTCCACAAATTAGTTTTGAGTTGATCCTCTCTATCCTTTAAAATGTTCTGAATAATATACTTCGTAGAAAAATTTAAACATCTTCTCGATTACATTTTAATATTATATTAGAGCTTTTCCTGACCTGATTTTATGGGAAATATTTTACTTTAATTTTCTATGAATTTTATATACTACAATATAAATATTGATAATATGATTAAATTATTTATCTGAATCAAGTCTCAAGGATCAACTCTAAATTCAAAAATTTCCACGGCATATTTTGACAGAATAATTTGAAATTTATGATAAATAAGAGAATGAACTATTTTTTCAAACTTCAAAATTGCTGTTTAACAACAATTAATTATTTTATTTCATTTTTATATTTTGCCATTTTTATTAAGTTAACGTATGAAGCATTGGTGAATTCCCCAAAGTGGGGGTTTTCACCAAATATACTTGAAAATAGGTTTAAGCATTTGTTTTAATATTCTTACAAAAATATATATTTTTTAATTTCACTTAATTGCAAATAAACACGATGTCAACAAAGCAATACAATTATTATTATTCGTGAATGTTATCATACGGAAAAGAAGTTAGTAAGACTTTATATACGCTTTTTTTATCTCCTTTACTGATAATATATAAACAGGAAGCACACAAAATCAAAACACCAAGCCAAATCCTACAATCTCACGGTTTGAAGATAAAAAAGAACTCTATTTTGTATCTATTTAATTTAAAGAAACCAATAACAATAGCGGGAAGTCGACAAAAATAGAAATGTCGAGTTTTTTGGACCATTAATTTTGTATAAAAGGAACTTCCAAATTTTCCACAATCACCACAAAATTCAGGAATTTAAAAACTGTCTTTTTCACTGGGGGAATCATTTTTATCTTCTAACTATTGCTTTTATGAACTCGCAAAACTTTCGACTATCCTCCGAGAAAAAGGGCATTATTTTCAGAATTATGAAGTTTACGGTTTGGAAAAAATTCCCAAGAATGTTTTGAAATTGGATGATTCTAAAGATGTTGGCATTTTCATCAATCTGTTATTTTTGAACCTTGCTTTTTAATATTAAAATAATAATTTGTTGGATATTTTCAATTAATAATATCATTTTAGTTTGAAAATTCTTATTATCAAAGTTTAGAAATTTGAGATCCAAATTAAAAAGCGCTCTAAATTGGAATCAAACTTTGGAAGTTAAACATTTTTTAACAACGTATTAATTCTTGCTTTGAATGAGTGTAACTGTAATTGTATAGCTAATTTATTTTTTGTAATATCCAACACATTTAACTGAATCCAACAAAATCTTTTTCTGGTAATTATTTTATATTTTATTATAATTTCGCAGTAATTCGTAAAACTATTTTATTTTGTTGAAAGAGGGAAATTTTTCACTAATCACCTCAAAATTCAGAAATACTGAAACTGACTTTTTCACTAGGGGCATTACTTTTAGCTTTTAACTATTGATTTCCTGAACTTGCAAAATTTTCAAACATCCTCAGATTAGCAGGGCATTATTTTCTTAATTTTGATGTTTTGGGTTGGAAAAAAACCGCAAGAATGTTTTGAAATTGGGCGATTCAAAAATGTTGGCATTTTAGTTTGAAAATTCGTTTCTTAAAAGTTTTCAAATTTGAGATCCAAACTAAAAAGAAAATTCATTCTTGCAATTAATGCCTGTAAATAAAATTGGACTAATTTCTTTTTTTGGCGAAATCCTAAAATTTGACGTGATTGCAAAAAATATTTTTTTGGTAATTTGCATGAATTTCTATCATAAAAAAGTTAAGGAATGTCTAAAAAGATGTTAAGAACACAGTCTATTATAAATATAATAAATTATTATTTTGCGCCAATTATATATTGCCATATAAAATAATAACAATTTTATTCTCAAAAAAGATTTTTTTTCTTTTGCAAATTACTGACCTAAACGTACGCTGACGGCTTACGCTCGACATTAATTAAAATCCTCATCTGTTGGATGTGTAAATTTGAGTGAAAAGATTTTTATCATATTTTATCCCTCGAAGCGTGCATTATTTCGTCGCTTCTTGTCAATTTTAAAGAAGTGTCGGAGCGAAATGCAAAGCTGCAATTAATTTGCCGCGTTCGTCCGCGGGCGTAACACCGCAAATCAATCATATTATATTGGATCGACGCCAGAGGTGCCAGAGGTAAATTTTGAATGCAGAAAACTAAACTTAATTAAGTCGTCAATCGAGTTAGCTGGTACTGCGAAGAAAGGATTATTGATCCGTCGCCACCGTCCATCACAAAAAAAATAACAAATAATGATGTAATACTAATAATAAATAAATAAATACTAATAATGTCAATAGCATAATAATATTTTTCGATAATACTAGCA
>CAKNWU010196835.1:0-10337 GCA_932072015.1 Andricus quercustozae | reverse complement strand
GGGAAACCCTTTTTCCGGCAAATAGCACGAGAACCTGTTTTTCTCAAATATGAGTTGAAAGTGGGTTTAAGAATCAGTCTGAGGTGTTAAAAATACATTTCATTGTAAATTAAAATAAGATAGGAAAATCAAGCGAATATAACTTTTCTACAATATGTCAATGTATGACAGAGCAATTATAGATATTCAGTGATTATGAATAATTTCATTGTATAATTGATTGGATACCGCTTTTGATTCTCTAAACACGCGGATAATCTGTGTTGGACACCTTGCCCCTTAACTTGCTTTTCGATATATTTATTTATAAATCGAAATAAAAAATTGAATGAAATTTTTCTTTAAGAAAAATAATGGTAAATTGAGATAATTTCATTTTCATTCTAAAAATTGAGCGAATTTCGAAGCAGTATTCAACATGCATCGAGAAACGAGATAAAAAATGCAAAACTTTTGCTCTCTTTTTAAAAATGAAAATGGAGGATATTTCACTTTTCCTCGGAAAGTAACACGTGTTAAAAGAAATGCTCAATTTTATTGATTCCAATAACTTGTAAAACTGAGAGTTTGTCTGTATTTATGAAAATTAAGAAAAATTTGAAGAAAAGCTCACTGCAATTCAGATCCATGAAAAAGTTTCGTTCTTTTCTGAACTTGAAGGATCACAGAAAAAACTAAGTATAATCTTTACCCGGATTTCGGGGTAAAGATTGTTAATATATATATAGTAAGATGTTAATATTCTTTAGGTTTATTTGTGAAAACCAAATAAAATAGGAAATGACTTTACACAGTACAAAATTCTTGTACATACTTTCCATTCTGAGGTTTAACCAATTCTCTAGGCGTGGCCAGGCTTATGCACTGATATATTGCAGACTGTTTTTTAGGTGTAACAATTTTCACCCTTCCATTTCAATGTCATAGTTCTATTTCTGAAAATGTATCTAAGTTTTAAGAGAATTTTATTTTGTTTCAGAAAACTAAACCATTATTTAAAAACATTTATTTCGTTACTGGAAGATATTTGAACTTGAGTCTTGAAAATTAAACGTATCAGAAGAAACTTTCTCTTTATTGTTAAAAATTTCCTCGATTTCGACGGAAAACTTGAATGATGATGCTCTAATAACTGTCCATCTGAGCGTAAAAACGACTCTATATTTCGAGCTCATCACTATTACGAGGGAGAAATTAATAATTTTATTTGACTTTCATTCAAGAAGACATTAGCCAAAGTCAGATGAACAATAAAAGAGATATAAAGTGTAAATACTGATAGGTGAATGTAGTGAATAGGTAGTGTACTGATAGGTAAATGTAGATAGGTGAAGTGTATACAGAATCCATGATTCGATGAATAATATTGAATACTGGATATTGAAATATTAATTACAGTTGGAATAGAATATAATATCAAATAACACTAATCTAGAGCCCACATCTATAGGTTACCAGATCTAGATACAACAATATTATACGCTCAGTACAATTCAATTAAAACAAATTCTTCTGAATATTTCATTACTTTAAATTACCGACAAAGATATTCTTCATACTAAATGAAGCTTTATTAAAAGAGTCTTTTTTTTTTGTTTTGTTCTGCATACCAAAATTTCGTATTATTCATATTTTGTATTATATAAAATTTCATATCTTTTTTATTATACGAGATATTTTCGCTGTATCGTATAAGGGAACGATAATTGAAAATTTTGAATTCTTTTTCTTCAACCAGAAAATATTATCATTTTATTTACGAAAGCGAAACGTATTGCCAGATGTTTTCATTGTTCTTACCTTTCAATAACATTGTTCTTGATGGTGAAAACAGTTTAGAGACTTCAACTTTATTAATAATATATTTGTTTTAATAACGAAGCGACAATATAAAAATCTATTTTTGTTTAATATAAAATTAAACTAAGCGAAACGAAAGTTTCCTAAATACCCCTCAAACATTTTAAAACTTTTACAATATGTTCTGAAGATTTTGTATGTGTATTTACGTTTACCTCTGGTTACTCGAACTATTTATCGAAATTCGGATCCTTGAAAGTTTTTGAAGAAAAGTGTATAATTTTGCATTTAATATAACCAAAGGTACATAAAATATTCTTTAGTTCCAGTGATATCAATAATTGGAAAAGTATTATAATTTACTTTCAACTGAATAACAGATAAAATTCTTACCTATAATTTTGAAAAGACTATGTAAGACGGTAGGGTCTTTTTGTTTTTACTTCTAAAAGAAACCAATGAATGGGAAAAATCAAAACATATACTCCAACGACTTTCAGACCACTGAAAAGTTGTACTGAATAAAATTCTGGATAAAAATTAGGGTTACGTTTCGAGTGTAGTCTGCACGGAAAAAAAAGTTCTTTAAACTTTCTTGAATTATTTCAAGAGTCGGGGATGAGAGCGAACCTTGAACAAATTTTCTATATTCTGTATAACTTTCAGGATTTAATGTATGACAAATTTGGATTAACACTACAAGAGTTCTGTAAACTTTATATTGAACTCCGATTTAAAAAAGTTAAATAAAATATATAGTGAAATTCATGGGAAAATGTTGAAGACTTTCGTAGAAATAACAATTGAGGAATTGAGAGTTTGTAATCACATCATTATAAGGTTTAAATACCTGAACTCAGCCAAATGTATAGAAAAATTCTTGAAAAAATGTTTAAAAATCTCATAGAAATTCGATTCGAGGTATTGAGTGTTTGTGAACTACTTCAAAATGATATCTATAGACCTCAGTTCTATAAAATGTAGCTGCGCAGTCGCTACTGTGCGCATGCAGCGACATTTTCTGCATCCCCCTGGCCAATCTGTTTAACAGATAACGCCTGTTAGTGAATAATAATTTATTAGTGCATTATAACTTATTTAAATTTTCATAACTTATATAAACTTCTTCTATATAGCTATCTAACTGCTTATTAATATGAATCTATTAGAACTTATAACCAAGAAATAATTTCTGATAAAAAATTTTTTCGAGGTTTGAAATTTCCACAATTATAAATATTTTAAAGTGATGTCACAAAAATTTGTCACGCGACTCTGCATAGCTGTAGCTTATATTTTAGATTTTTTTTTAATACTCCGAGTTAAGTTAGCTGCGAGGTTTTGTTAGGAGTTGCGAATGCGTAGGTAGGGGGTTCGAACCCACAGCGAATAAGAATTTTATTAGCGTGCGATTATTAATGTAGTGATTGTTTGCATAATAGTAAATAATTATGTAAGCAAATATCTGAACAAATATTAAAGCATAATGATAATAATAATAATAAAGATTAATTTTTTTAGGCGAAAAATCGGTCATCATTTTATAGAACTGTTTTTAGATTGTCTAGAACTATTCTAGGTTTTTCGCATCCTGCCTTCTAATAGAGATTACGTCACCTCATTCTTTACATTTCATAGCATTTTGTAACACATTTCGTAGAATAGTTCAATGCAATGTAAAACCAAGAAGATTTTAACTTTTATTAAACTACCCGTCGTATCCTCTACCATAGGACTAGTTCTATAAAATGTGATGAAATTTTTTTTTCCGTGTGGTTTCATCATCAGACCTTACTCATTACATTGAGAAATTTGGTAGAAAATTAATTGGTGCATAGACTGTTAGAAATGTTTGAAAATTTAGTATACATGGGCATATTAAATTTTCTATATGTTTACTAAATTCATTACATTTTGTAATTTTAGTATACTTACGTATACTAAATTTCTTTTATGAAGATATATGTATACTAAATTTATTAAGTGTACAGTAAGTTTCTTTCACGTATATGAATTTCATAGTTTCTGTATACTAAAATTCATATGCGTGTTTACTATATTCAGCTGCGCAAGCGCATTTTGATTTATGCGAGTTGGGCAACGTGGCCGGTGGCATTTGTTTGAGTTCTTTGTAATGCTAGAAGTTTCGGCTTCTTTCTGCGAGGATATGCGAAGTCTTCTCTTTAAAAGGCATGTTTAATTTATTAACGTAAATGTAGCTTAACCATATGATTATTTGAAAATTAAAACTTTGTTTTTTAATTTCATTTTTCATCTGATCATTTTTACAGATGATGAAGACGGAACCCACACTGTTAAAAATAGTATTAAATTTAAAATACCAATGTATCTTAAAATTAATATCTCAAGCATATGAAATCGCTATTTAGGTACGTGTTTATTAAATTTCATATACTTTCATGATAATCGCTCAGATAATTCTCTTTAATACAAAATCAAAATAAAATTAGCAGTAATTTTTTATTCTTAATAATAAAACATGATACCTTCTTACAATTCATCAGAAATAAAAATGGATTTTAAGTCGAAAAGTTCAATTAGATAAATAAATGACAGGCCTAACCTATAATCAACTGTACTCACATTAAATTTCTACCATTCGGGGCAAATTTTGGAAAGAGTTCCACATGTACGTTGAACTTTAATCATAAAAAGCAATTCAATCGACGAATGCTATATTATTACTTTAATTGCGAATATTTAATGAGATTTAAACAAATAAAAGCACTATGAGTTCTCAAGCACGCTGCTATACCGACTTGTATATTAAATTTAATATAAAGTGTACAGCTATTCATATTTTAATGTATATTAAATTTCAACTACCGTGTATGCAAATGACTTCATATACATTTGTATTAAATTTAATACAGATTTTTCTAACAGTGCATGCGAAACGGAACGTGTATACTGAATTTAGTACATGCATATACTAAATTTCCTTAACATGTATACTGAATTTAGAATACGCGTATACTAAATTTCATGTACGTGCATACTAAATTCAGTATATGCATATACTAAATTTACTGTATGCTGGTATACTAAATTTAATTTCATGTTGTGCATTCTTGTTTCCATTACATGTATACTAAATCTAGTACAGACTTTTCTAACAGTAGAGAAAACCGAGCAAGAGGGCTCATATGTTAAAAGATCATAAAAATTCCTTCTTTGTTCTGGAGAGAAAGTAATGTGAAAATATTATTATATATATTGTCGAGAAAATTAAAATTTTGGTCTGAAAAAATGATTTAATAATGTATTTATGTTGACATTTAAAACTCGTAGAGTTGTTGAAAATGTCAAAAATTCCATTTTCAAATAACGCTACCCAATCAACTTCTACGTTTAAGATAAAACATCAATTCGTAATATTATTTAAAGTCAATTATGAAATATTATTCGTTCATAAGATACAAACATTATACCGAATAATCGAAATTGATTTTACCATTTAAAGTTCAGGTGTACACAAAATCTTGACTAGATTCTGAAAAGTTGAGACTGAAATTCCTCTGTTTTCTTTTTTATTTGCGTTTTAGAAATCATAGACCCAACAGTCAATAGCTACATAGTTTTATATGTTTGAAGGAAATATATATATATAGCAATATATGCACTTGGACCAATTAAAGGACTATCTTATTGTTTCAAATTAAAATAGTTACCATTTCGTGTAACAGTCATCATATAATAGTTTATAGTTTATACCTTTGATTTGCAACTCTTGACTATTCGTAACGAGAAATTCATTTTCTTTATTGATTTCTTTGAAATTATAAAAGAACTCGCGGTGATGAGTCATATGTGCGGATGCTCCACTATCCATCAACCACTTTTCTTCATTTGTTTCAGCCAGTTTCAACAAAGCATCTTGCCTTTCTTCATTAAACGCCGATGTATTCTCCTGTTTTGACTTTTGATCGTTGTTGGTCTTCTTGGCACTGCGGCAGTTACGAGAAAAGTGACCTTTCTTGTGACAGTTATAACATATCACTTTTCGCATGTTAAATTTCCTGTCTCTGCCCTCGTGAAAAGAAAGAACAACTACAAACCACTCTAAGATCAGTTTCAAACCACGTTCGGTCTTTTTCTGGTCTGTACCCTTCAGCCTATACCTGCAACATGTTCAGGGCATTGAAATAGACACCACTCTCTCTCTCGGAAATAAGGATAGCTGCCTGTATCAACAGACAGTAGTTGAAACTGCTGGCTGGGACAAAAGGACCGTGGTCTTCTGGGGACCAGAAAAGATCACTTTCAGATCACTTTCAGACAGTCCTATACCTGCCTATACTATAGTCTTAAGTTGGTCTTTCTTTTCACGAGGGTGGATTTATTTTCATCTTTGTCCTTAGATTGAGAGCCACTGGACTTACTTGATGAAGCGAGAAATGCAGATTCGTGCTCTTCACTTGTAATCAAACTTGCTTCTTCATCTAGAAGCCTGGCTGTGAGATTTGGCAACGTCTGTCTATCTTCAGCCATGGAGAGCCATGCTTGCTTTACTTGTTTCGCTAAACTCTCAACTTTGGCCATATATTGTGCCACTGACTCAGTCGAGCTTATTTTCACCTGATGAAAACGTTCAATTATCAACATTTTGTTGAAATCTGACTTTTGATGGTACACTGAGTCCAACTTATCAAGTATACCTTTCGACGAAACGCAACTTTCGATTAGTGTGATCTGTGACATATCCATTGAAGCTGTGAGTGTGAACGTGGCAACTGCGTCACTCCTTGTCCACTTCGCTCTAGCAGCTTCATTCCCTGCAACAACATCGGGTTGCGTTTCTGT
Organism: Andricus quercustozae; assembly: GCA_932072015.1. Lineage (NCBI taxonomy): Eukaryota > Metazoa > Arthropoda > Insecta > Hymenoptera > Cynipidae > Andricus > Andricus quercustozae. The sequence goes on along the minus strand of CAKNWU010196835.1, from coordinate 3,713 downwards.
TCCGGAGGCGATTTCATAAACACCTTTGGCTTTTAATGCACACAGCATTTGGAATCGCCACTGCGCGTAATTTTTACCGACGAATTTATTTATCGACGCTAAATCGATTCTTTCCGCCATTGTTCAGAAACACTCAACTTCACTTGCGACTGAGGTTCCAAAAACCGTCAAACAAAACGATCGCGACGTGAATTTTCAAACACTAGGTCAATCTGCACAAAGCAGGGCGTGATCTGGGCCCATAACCTATTAAATAAAAGGGTTTGACTTCAATAATTAGTATTTATTGCAAAGAAAGAAAATCTGAACAAGTATAAATGCATATAGCAGAACGAGCGAGAATTAACTAACCGCACGCATGCTTCAGCGCAGAGCAAGAACTGAGACAAGGCCAGGGCCTTTGCCAGTTAAGGTATTTCAGTATCCCTTAGATCAGGAAAGTATATTTTATGTAGCCATAGTTATATTAAATAGGCACACAAATTATTCTCAATAGAATAGTATAAAATAAGAATACACACACCAAATTTGTGCTCAAATTGGAACTTTCTTAAAGTTTAAAATAAATTAGTTTTTTGGATTCTGTTAACTGCACACTTCTTTGAAAAATTTTTAATATTTCGTGCTTAACATTTCTTTAGCGTGAATCAGAGGAACAACAAATTCTTTTTCTATCTTATAAAAAAGATTTCCTCGCGTTTTTCGTGATGTGCAAGATCTGAAAATTGCTCAAAAAATGATGACAACAATGAAATGTTTCTATGATCACAGCTGAAGAAATTTCAAGCACGACTTCTTAAAATTTTGTTTTTTATTCTCTAATTTTGTATTATTATTTACTACCAAAAACTGTACATACAAAAAATTAAACACAATTCTTTGGCCCATAGGATATTTTTCTAAATTTTCAGAATATATTTCCTCATTGAAATACAATTTCGAGGGTTTGCTACTAGAGTGGAGCGAAAAAACAAAATTTCAGATAGGTCTGGGAGGGAGGGAGTGCTCAGAAGTTGATAATATCTTACTAATATCTTCATACAGTCGGACCTCGAAATAGTGTCCAAAGTCAGAAAGTCCACATATTTCGAGGGTGATTGGAGTCGCTAATTACGAATCTGGAGTCACAATTTTTAAATTTAAAATGGCGGACCCAATATCGCGGTAAAATGTAAACATTTTGACGGATTTAGCTAAAAATGGTTACTCGGATATTCTTGGGGTCGCTGATTACGAATCTGAAGTCTAAATAAAAAATTCTAAATGTCGGACACAATATGGAGGCGAAAATATAAAAATTCGACGTATTTGGCGTAACATTTTTACTCTGGTGTTTAGGTTCGCTAATTACGAATCTGGATTCAAAGTTTAAGCATTCCAAATGGCGAGCCCAATGTGGCGGCGAAAGTGTAAGAATTATAAGGCATTTGGCTAAAAATGGTTACTCGCGTGCTTTCGAAGTCGCTTATTACGTATCAGAAATCAAAATTTCTTAAATAAACAATTCGTATCCAATATGGCAGCAAAAGATTAAAAATTATGACATATTTGGGAAAAAACTATTACTTCGGTTTTTTTTGGGCTCACGGATCACGAATCCGAGGTCTAATTGTATTTTTTCGGTATTACATTTGTAAAGAAATAAATTAAAATTATTGTGCTACATTGTACGAAACACAATAAGATTGCTATAGCCAAAATGCAGGCGTTTTAATGCGATGATAGATTTATCTGCTTACAAATGCAATACCAACGGTCTAAATGTAGACATCGGATTCGTAATCAGCCATCTAAAAAATCTCCAAGTAAACAGTTTTAGTCAAATACGTTTTAATTTTTAAATCTTTGCCGCCATATTGGATCTACCATTTTGAATCTGACTCCAGATTCGTATTCCGCGACTTAAAAATCCCTCGAGTAACCATTTTCAGGTAAATATGTGAACTTTATGAATTTGGGCCTTATTTCGAGTTCCGACTGTATGAAGATATTGGTTGATCAAAAAAATCTTTGGGGGGCTTCTCACTGGAGGTTAATATAAACTTTTGAGCACCGCCCCCGCCCCGTTCAATGCCAATCTTAAAATTTTGGTTTTTCGTTACACCCTAGTTTATTACTGTTGGCCAAATACAGTTTTTACCCATCCGTGTACAAAATTCTCAGGGAACTATTTAGCACCATGATAGACCGAGTTGACCGCTAAAGTGGTGCTCTCTAGACGGACTATCGTGGCCCTAAGTAGAAGTTGAACGTTTCTGTATGGTCAAACGGTAGCCTAGAAGAGCTAATCTGGCGCTAGTTAGACGGTCTTGTGAAAATCTTTCTTAGCTTGTGGACGTTAAGAATTAAGTATAGGCTGCAGAAATAATGATTAAAGTCACAGTTTACGTACAATTTACATAGTCTTTATTTCCCATCTTTAAAAAAAAAGTTGAAAAAAGGAATTGCTAATGTGTCGCTGCTAAGATGATGATGAAAAAAATACATTTTTTTTAATATTCATTTTTCCTTTTTGGTAATTTTATACACGCCTAACCATTTTTGGTAATGTGCAAAAAGTATTTTGAATTGACACTTTGAAAAAATTTGATCATGCTGCGCCAGCCAGCACCCGAATATGGCCCGAAAAGACCGTCTACATTAGACGGTCTTGAAAAATGCCCTAACTGGACGCAAGTACCTTGTCAATTTTCTATATGGGCACTATTAGAAATTCGCTAGTCATAAAAAGAGTTTGTTGGCCCACTCTAATAAACGGGAGAGAGGCGATTTTATTCGTGTAAATGGCTCTTCTCTTTTCCTTGTTACACAATATTTGCGACTAGTTCTAATACATTTTGTGAGAATCAAATTCTTGTTGTGAATCAAAGATGTTACTGTGCAAGATATTACGAAAAACTACAACAAATACTTGAAAGAGTGATGTAAATTGAACACTACTAGTCGCATCTGAACTTTGAACAAATAAGTGATTTAATTAACTTTGACAAAATAAGGACATTTAATTCAAAGCCTGTCATTATAACCAACTCTCCCCTAGTTATTAGACAACATTTCAGTGACAAATGTCAGAAAAATATCCCGGCTCAAGTAAGAAATTTAAGTATAACTCGGTCCACCAAAAACTTTTGGCCCGGCACTCGTCGTTTCTCATAAGCGGTAAGAATTTTCTTGGTTAGTATATAAGGATATATGTATGTTAGGTTAGGCTATGTGTTTACAATAAGTTAAGAATGCATCTCTTGTGTGTCCTCCGACCGTCCTTTCCTTCCTTCCCTCTGATATACAAAGTGGTCTAAATGTGGAAGCCGCGCCCCTCCATATAAATCGGACTCTTTTTTTTCGTGTTCGAAACGACGGCGCACTTTGTTTTTAACGGACTTTATTTTCGCTAAAGATTCCCGTTGGCAAAACTACTGCTTCAATTTAAACAGTAAAGCAGGGACTTTTACAGAGTATTTGCGAATATTCTTTGCAGAAAACTTGCTGAGAAATGCATGAAAATGCAGACCATTTTTTGAAGAAGAGCAATGCAGAGTTCTTCCCTCTTGAAAAATCCAATGTAGGAAACTACATTGGAAACTATATAGGAAACAATGTGGGATACTGTATAGAAAACTATATCGGAAACTACATCGGAAACTACATCGGAAACTATATAGGACACAATATTGAAAACTGTATAGTAATTTGAGCCTGGATCCTATATAGTT
>CAKNWU010196822.1:0-11572 GCA_932072015.1 Andricus quercustozae | reverse complement strand
GCCATTAGGTAAGCATTCAAACTGTGAACTCAACTCTGCAACAAAAAACAGAGGATTACATTTTTTTTAAAGAGGACAATCGTATGTTGGTATATCATGATGGAAAGAAAACTCATTTTTCATTTCTTTAATTTTTATTATAATTTACCCATTAATGTTACCAAAAATACCATAACTAGATTTTAAATATCTTCAGAGACAACCACCCAATAACTTATGAGATCAAAATCTATCAAATTCTTATACACATTGTAACGTCGTTTTAGAAATAAAACTGATATAGTGTAGAAAAGAAAACTTTCCGGGATCTCGCCGAAGCCAACCGTCACCTCGAAATGTCACGCGAGCGGAATATGTGAATTTACCGTCAAGTAAGGAGCCCAGCTTGAAATAATAATTATGATTAGTGATTTCGTTTATAATTATATTTAAATTGAGCTTCACAGTAACCCAAATTAATTTAAGTTAGGAAATATGAATTGGCTACGAACTTGAATTGTATTGAGTCGTGGTCGGGACTAAAAATTCTGGGCGAAGATTCAACGGGAGTCAACGGAGAAAAACACCATACGCAAAATCCGATACAAGTCACTTAGTTATTATCAGAGGAAAACCGCTGCGAAGAAGAGGAGCTCGAGACGCAGCGACTCCATGGCCGACTACGGCCAGAGCACTTCTGGCGAACCAATAGGAACCTCTACAGCCCGTTGGTCAGTTTTATTGGTGGATTTAACCGACTGGAACTCTTCAGTACCCCGGAGCCAATCAATGCCAAGGCACGGAGAGCAACAAGGACTCTATTGGAAGGAGGTAGTAAGACGAGCGAGCAGACGATTTCCAGTCACTTTTTCTGTGACTGTGGCTCGACGGCAGAAGGGCGCTCCGGATTGAAAGTTGAAGAAACCCTTTCTCCTGAACGACGGTAGCCCGGGAACTGAGACTGGAAAATGGAAGTGGCGGCGTGGCTGCAATGTTCATAATTTCTTCTCTTCTGCACCTTATCTGGCTTCCCATGTCTTCGCAGCGTCTGACGTGCCAGGAAATTAAGAGGTGAAACGTTTGGCTCACGTAGTTCGACCATGGTTTGGTTGAGTCGAGCGATTCTCTAGAGTCAGGGTAAAGGCACGCGGCATAGGACGCCAGATGGCGTCGGGGTTATGCGTGAGTGTTTTGGGCGCGATTGAAATAAGTTATAAATTGATTCCTTTTATGTTTATGTTCGAGATTAAAATCATGTGAATGTAACTTGATTATGATTAGTTAGTATGGAAAGTTAAGTTTTCAGTTTGTAGCTTACTTGTTTTAATAATATAAAGATAAAGTGAATTCGCGCATGGTTCTCAGACCGCTCGCTCTTATCGCTTTGCCTTCTTTGCTTCGCTTCGCACACATGTCCCTATCTTTCTCCTTACCTCGCATTGCCACGTTTACCTGGACCTTTGGCCACAGGAAAGGAAAACTGCAGAGAACCGTCTCCCGAGTTCAGCCGGTCTTTTAGAAAGTCGAGTTTGAAAGTCTACATTCGCTCCCAATATCTGTAGTACCTTGGCTTACAAAAATATTTATTTGGTCATACGGACAAAGTAACCCAATACATTTTTTCTTAACAAAACATCTACACTTGAAAAAACGGTCGATAAAACGGTGGTCTCGATTTCATCACATTTTTTGACGAAAAAAAGGTAGCATGCACTGCATTTTCGGTATTTGAATGCATTCTTTGATTTATATTTGCCAAGTAATTCTAAAAGATATCTACAATTTTTAATTTTAAGGGTGGCACTATAGAACAAGGTAACAAAATTTTTTCCGAAAATAGGTTTATAGTCTCTTTTTATAAGCGTTCCTATATATCAGAAGCAAGTTTTAATTTTTCAAATAAATTCAAAATTCAACATTTAGCTTCTACCGAAAGACGTTTTGAAAAACCTATGACATTTTTACCTCATAATTCTTGGACTAATAACTTATTACATCGCGGAATTCTATGCATATGATTGGTATTGACATTTATATTATTATTTTAAATATAATTACTAATCTAGGAAAGAAAGAGTGATAACATGAAAAACAGCATAGTTATTATTTTCTATAATTACCAACGGAGGTAGAATTCCATTTGAGAAAATCATCTGAAAATTTATCAATAAAAAAAATGTAGTCTTCTATAAAAAATGAACACGCGCAACGAATCACAAAAATTTCCATTCCACGAGTAAAACATTATTATCATTACTCAGGAATGATGTAATATTTATTCGTATCCTTGATCCAGATTTCAAGAGTATGATTTGGTCTTGATTTTATAAAATAAAATAAAAAATTGGGAACAATTTACTCGATTTGGCTACACATTTTTTTAATCGTCCAAGAAAACAACTTTTTTTCATGTCCTTAAATCAAATATAGCATAGATATTCAAAATAAATATCTTTACTGTCAGATCATTTCTTTTCATCGCAGTTTTTAACAATGGAAACTTGTTAATATATTCTGTAGTCATTTCTTTTCATCTGAAGAATTCTAGCACCTTGGATTGCCATTCAACAACATAATTATCATTGTTTTTGAGAATTCTTGCAAACTAGTCATGATACCAGAAATTTCTTTTAATTTCTTTGGACAAAAATAAACAGAGGAAAGAAAACTGAGAAGGCAACTAACCAAATCCCCTTTAAGGTAAGAAATATCAGAACAGGTAGGAAAAGTGACAAAACAAGGATGCTCTCTCTTCGATACCTGAGATCCAAGTTGCTTTCTCATTTTTCATTCCACTTTTTTACTTTTGTCTTTTTTATTTTTGCTAAAAAAAATATTTAAAATTATAGATATATAATATTATTATATTCACCAATAGCATTGAAGATAACCACCAAGGATAAGACGAGATTATGAATAATCCTCATCATTTTTAATCCCAGGAACAACATATTAATGTACTGATGAAGAATTTGATTGAAAATGTATATAATGAATATTCTAGTGCTTCATTAGGTTATATAATATGCTATAGTCGTTATCTTACAGATTATAAACGTCTCTCTTAGCTTTCTGAATTTGTAATTCGTTTTTAAATTACTTTAACATTATTTTTATATTTGATTCGTAACAAAAAATCCCCCCCCCCCCCCAAACTCTGTTTGATGTTATGCAATATGAGCACGTTTCCTGTGAGGTCACGTACCAATAGCTAGGGGTGTGTGTGGGTGTGCAGGAGGGGGTTTTCCTTGTTAGAATTGATTATTCATAAGATATTTTGAAGGCATTTTCATAAATGTTTTGCAGTTTTTTTAAATATTTTCAAATTTTCTATTAAAATTAATTTGTCAAAATGATGAATCATTTCAAAATTTCCCCGGAATCTTCAGAACATTGTTTATTCTGTTGAAGCATCATTAGTATCAATCGTAGAAGTTTATCACACTCTCTCTCTTTTACGGGTTTGAGAGTCTTAGAAACAAACCCTTACAAAATTATCTCCTCTCCTTACATTCAGTCTTCTTATCCTACTTTGACCCTACTTGCATTGAACGGAAGGATGAACACTCTCCCCTACTCTGCTTTACCTTTCTGCTATTACAGCCATTTATATTTTAAAACCATTTCTCATTTCCCATTCACACAGAAGATCCCCATAGAAGATCCTTCACTTAGTGCCCTAAATTCCTCTTTTTGGTCAACCAACATTTTACAAACAAATTCATTCTTTACATTCCCGTCTCACTCCTGGCGCCCAGAACCCACTTTTCTCATCCCACATACACCTTTACTCTGCTTTTCACTCCCACACTTATTCTTTAGCCCCCACCCCATGCGCCTCCGTTATATTTCATATTCCTTTCCTGATCGCCACCCTTCTTCTTCGCCATTGTTACCGTTCCTGCTACCACAATCTCTCCATCCGTCTCGCTCCAGGGCTAGATCGTCTCTCCCACCTTCGCTCTCATGAACCTTAGATCACCTTCTTTTGCTGCTAGATCCATTCTCCACTTCTCCCTTCTCAGCCATTCTTGTATCTCCTCTTCCCTTTCCGTCAGATCTTCCTCCATCCACCAGCCTGTGCCTCTCAATCTTCCCTTGACCTTGAGCAGGTTCTTTTTGTTCTCCCATGTCTTTAATATGAGGATCATCCTTTCGTCCATTTTTCTTAAACACCACATTCGTTATCTCGTTCTCTCCAACTTCGCGCTAAGCTGTTCCAACTTTTCCATCATCTTATTCAGCGTTCCCTCAAAGTTCCTTTTGTCTGCCTCCCTTTGACTTCTCATTTGTGCTCTTTCTATCTCCCATTCCAATTTCAGGTGCGTGATGAATTTGTCCTGCCGCAATTCCAGCAAGTCCATCGCATGCTTCCAGGCAATTACACAGCTCCACAAAAAAAAATCGAGAAAAGTACCCCTAAAGTCTGACTATGTCTATCATATGTTGTCGGTGTCGCTGAATCCAAATTCGGGGTCCGTTTTGCTCCATCACGTCAGATCTCGTCCATAACCTCTGTCAATAATTTATTTGGTGTTATTGTTTCTCTTTTGATTGTCCTTCGGATTTCGTTGATCATCGCATGGCATCCTCCCAATGCCTCTTCTCGTTCAATGTGCCTTTTCTGTTTATGAGTTTTGGGGGCTACCTTTTGGTTTGACTGGCGACTCATGTTGTCGCTTGATGGTGCCTTGGTGGGGGACTGCCCCTTCCTTCTCGGAGAGAGGTCTGTTGCTATCAAGGTGTAGGCCGGAGTGACTAATTTTCGGGGTTACAACGATAAGTAATCAATTGTGCGTCTTTCGAGAGAACTCAGGTGTTCAAGTCGGTGAAGTAAAGTCAGCGGCTCGTGATGGAGTCAAACGGACTCCGAATTTTGATTCAGCGACCCCGAAAACATATGATAGACATAGTCAGGCTCCAGGGGTACTTTTCTCGATTTTTGTATTGGAGCTGTGTTATCATCCAAATGATGCAATGCTTTTCTGATTTGAGACCACTGTGCACGTCTTTCGTGTAAAGACCTATCCTGATCTTCACGTCCAAAAAAATCCGCCCGTCCATCTTGAAACAATACAATATTCAACTTACAGGTGCCCGTGCATAGGGTGTTCAAGTATAAATTTCAACGCACAGAGTTGAGAGTGTACCATATGGGCACGTAGACGTAGCTAGTTAGACATTTGCTGGAAGGGCATTGCACGTGCATAATTAGGAGTGTACTAAATGGGACCTTAGATCCATATAGCCAGATATCACCTGAAGTTAGGAGAGCACGTGAACAGGGTACCATATAGGCACGTATACGTGTCTAGTTAGATATGTAATTGACTCACGTGAGACGTGCACATTGCGCACATAAGTGAGCAGTGAATTTGGAAGGTTACCATTTGTGTACTTCTAATTTCCGACGCGTAGAGTAGGAAGTGTCCAATATGTGCACGTGCGCAGTTAGAAGGGACGACGTGTCTAGCTCGATATTTGCTCGACACTTTCCGAATTTTGTTTGTTATAGCATACGAATTCTAGATTCTCCCGGAATAAATTAAAACTAAATTCGTACTTATTTCAGAAAAATACGAATAATGATTGACGAAAATATAAATGGGTATAGGAAGCAGATTATATGGCACAACTTTTGCTTTGCGGTAGCTCACAATTTTTTTGATAAATTATAGACATATGATATTATTATATTTACCAATAGAATTGAAGATAAATGCCAAGGATAAAACAAGAGTATGAACAATTTTCATGCTTTTTAGTCCGATGAAAAACTAATCAACGTAAGTATGAAGAAGTTGATCACAGCTGTAACAAATGAATATTCTAGTCCTTCCTTAAATTGTATAATATCTAATAGTTCTTATCTCATAGATTAGAGGCGTCCAATTTCTCTAGAGTATTTGCAGTTAATTAGTCAGTTTCAGGCAAACAAACCAAGTTACTTGATTCTTTAACGGAGGCCTTCATATTCGATATTTAAAATTTATGAAAGGCAAGATTATTTTTAAGGGAAACGTTAACCTTTTGTAGAAAAAACTCTCACGATGATTCTATATTTTAAAGGTGATTTTCTTCAATTAGGCGAAACGCCTTTCTAAAATTTTATCAGGAAGTAAATTATTGTGGAACTTAGTTATGCGGAAAGCATCCAATTTTCGTGGGGTCCCAGATAAATAACAACCTTTTAAAAAGTGCATTTTCTCCCGATTTACATTAAAGGTGTATTTTTGGATGATCTAGAACATTTATGAAGAGCTTTTTTGAAAATTTTCCGTGCAGAAATTTCCCCATCTTTCCCTATTTGAAGTTGGTTTCTGATGGAGCCCCCACTAGAATATCTAGTCTAGAAAAAACTGACGGGGGCCCGGTCAGGTTCTAGTGGGGAATTCCATGTTTTGTATTTGTATGTCGAATCTATCTGTATCTAATGGGGCCCCAACTGTCCCCCCAGCTGTCAAGTTTTGTATTTTTTAGTTGTCAAGGTAATTTGTTTGTGTTTTACAATTATTTTTGTCCACTATGAAAAAGAAAAGGCCTCTATCTATACAGCTGAGGCGATTGCCATTTGCGAGGTCCTTAATACCATACTAATTGAGAAACTATCCCCATCAGATATCTGCTCCGACTCCCGAAGTGTCCTTTCTTGTTGTCTTAACTTCAATAACTTAAAATCTAACTCATTCTACATCTATATAATTAGAAACCTCCTCCATCTAGCTAAATCTCAAAACATTTTAATTTATCTCTACTGGATTCCTGGCCATAAGGGAATCTTTGGTAATAAGCTTGCAGAAAAACTTGCCAAACTAGCTTATATGGACGGCTCTTCTTTGGATGACAGAATCCCTCATACAGACCTCTATGAATTAATCTCAACTCAATTACTAAAAACCTCTAATATATTCCTAATGATTGTGAGTAAAAATATAAATGTGGGCCTTTACTATTTTAAATCTAACTTCACTGAATCCTCTAAACCTTGGTTTTTTAATACCAATTCAAGCAGACGTAACATAGTTAACATATCACGCTTAAGAAGTAATCATTACGCCTTAGCAGATATCCTTGCCAGAGTAAACTTTACAGACTCCTTCTCATGTCCCTGTGGATATGAAACGGAGGATATTAATCATGTCGTTTAGGCTTGCCTTCGATTTCTAAACCAACGGAAAATGTTTGAGAAATCACTCATTAAATCAAAGAGGTATCCTCGTTTCTGCGTGGAGACTTTTGTGTGCAACCCAAATAGGCATCCTCCTCAGTTAATTATACAGTTTCTTAAAAACGGTGACTTGTGTGTCTAAAATAGTCTATATCTATTTCTATCTATCTCTTATTAATTTACTTTCTTCTTCCTTCCTGCTTTCACTATTTTAATAATGCACAACTCGCTCTCTATGCTTTGAATCTCACACTTTAAACGACTTGCGAACCCCACGTAGCCCTGATTACTACATGTTCACTCTTCACAATTTGAACTACCGCTATGCTGCCTTCAGGCTTTAATTTTTCAGGACAAACTTGGAACTGATTAATTTCTCCGACACTCTATCCAAGTGACATCCTTAAATTCTGAATCTGTTCGGATTTCTTTAGGATTTTTTTTCACACAATGCCATATTGTTTTAGACGGAAAGTCTACGTCTTTGTACGAATAATGTGCATAATCTTAACTTAGAAGTACATGTTGGAACATGTTGGTGACATAGCTGGTAGTCCCTTGTCTTTTGTCAGATGTTATGACAAATCTTGTTCGCCACAAGAGCATAAGCTCTTTCATGGATCTCACTATTCTTGAATGCCCGTCCAAGCACTCAAGAAGCTTGATAAGTAGCTCCTGGTTCGTGTTATCGAATGCCCTACGGTAGTCAATCCAAGCCATAGACAGATTGCGTTGATACTTGATCTAGTCCTGGATAATAGAGCTGTCTATTAACAGGTACTCACTGCAACCTTCCAAATAAATGCAACCTTCCTCTTGCATTCATGTCGCTCAACTATTGCACTCAATACCGGCTCCATAGATGTTAATATCATCTCTTCGAAGAAGCTAGTGAATAGCTTGTAACTGGTGTTTAAACAAGCTATGAGCCTGTAATTCTTTGGACTTGACATATCTCCGGTCTTCGGGATCAGTACCGTGCGTCTTTCCATTTACCACTGCGGGATGGGTTGTCCTTCCTTTGGGAAAGTAGTAAATATACGAGCTAGATGTTGGTGCGTAGAATTGAACTTGTTCCGCCAATAGTTGTTGATTTTATCTGGCCCTGGCACTGAAAAGTTCTTAGTTCTACCGATATCTTTCTTCACTTCTTCAGCAGTAATTAGTAAACACTCTTCCTTTGGACCTTGCAACCTACGCTTTTGGCAAAAGTTACGATAGAGTGATATATCTGATATATTCAACGGCACAGTGCTGCTTGATGGTCAACATTTTACACTTGTTCTGGGTGTGATTTTCTTTCCCTTAAGTTTCGACATAACTGCATAATTCGTTGCATTGGGGAGTGAGCCCAATGCAACGTGGCTGACTGCAAGAGTCCTGAAAAATGGCATTTGGCCAGGGAAAAGGAAAACTGCAGAGAACTGTCTCGCGAGTCCTTTTAGATAGCCGGTCTTTTAGATAGTCGAGTTTGAAAGTAGACATTAGCTCCAAAGATCTGTAGTAGCTTGGCTTAAAAAAATATTTATTTGGTCATACGGAGAAAGTAACCAAATACATTTTTTTTAACAAAACTAAAGCAATCAAAGTTTGCCAACTAATTCGAAAAGATATCTACAATTTTTTATTTTAAGGGTGGCACTATAGAAGTAGATAACCAACAATTTTCCGAAATGGGTTTACAGGACAAACAATTCTTAAAAAAGCAAATGTCCGTTGTGTTAAAAGGATTTGATCGAATTCGCAATTTTAGTATAGTAATGAAAAAGAGTTATTGAGATAAAAAATTAACACGTGCGACGAATCACAAAAATTTCCATTCCACGAGTAAAACATTTTTATCATTACTCAGGAATGATGTAATATTTATTCGTGTCCTTGTCCAAGATTTCAAGAGTATGATTTGATCTGGATTTTATAAATTAAAAAAAAAATTGGGAACAATTTACTTGATTTGGCTATACATTTTTTAAATCGTCCAAGAAAATAACTTTTTTGAATGTCGTAAAATCAAATCCAGCATAGATATTCAAAATAAATATCTTTAATGTCAGATTTTTTTTTATCGCAGTTTTTAACAAATAAAACATGTTAATATATTCTGTAGTCATTTCTTTTCATCTGAAGAATTCGAGCACGTTGGATTGAAATTCAACAACATAATTATTATTGTTTTTGAGAATTCTTATAAACAAGTCATGATACCAGAAATTTGAGAAAAGACTTTGCCAACAAAACCTAACTTTTTCATACTTCAAGTATTTCAAAATATGCTGAAGTGTTTAATTTCTGCCAAAGAATTTTTCATCTGTTTCCGCAAAAACTTTTTTTTCATGATTACTCTTCTGACATGTATTTAAAAACAGAACTAGCATCATATCACTATTTTTTCAAACAATAAAAGCTATTTTATGAAAAAAATAATATGAAAATCAAAAAACACGGGTATTATTTGTAAATGTCTTCGTGCCCGGCCCCGGCACAATGTTGAAATTTAACAATTTTAAGTTAGATTCAAATCAAATTCAAAATCCTATTTAAAATCCAATACTCAAGTACCCCCATGCTCCTGCCTAATATTCATCTTCCTTTTCTGATCGCCGTCCTTTTTCTTCGCCAATGTTACCGTTCCGGCTACCACCATCTCTCCTTCCGTCTCGCTCCATGAAGCTTAGTACAACTTCTTTTTCTGCTAGTTCCATTCACCGCTTCTCCCTTCTCAGCCATTCTTGTATCTCCTCTTCCCTTTTCGTCAGATCTTCCTCCATCCACAAGCCTGCGCCTCTGAATCTTCCCTTGACATAGAGCAGGTCCCTTTTTTCTCATATGTCGTTAATATAAGGAGCATCCCTTCGTCCATTTTGATTAAATTCTGCACTTTGACCAACACCTTCGTGTGCGCGGTCAAAACCCCTACCGCATTCGTTACCTCGTTCTCTTGCTTGCTGACTCCAAGCACTCTAAAGTTTCTTCTCCTCTGCACTCTCTCTTCCTTTTCTCTCTCCCACTCTTCTGACGTTAGCTTCTTCGACATCTCCCTCCATGTTCTTCCTTCCTCTTCGGGCTGGCATCCAATCTCATTCTTTTCTCTCTCTTCCTTTCCTTCCTACCATCCCTTCGCGCTAAGCTGTTCCAACTTTTCCACCATCTTATTCAGCGTCCCCTCAAAGTTCGTCCGGTCTATCTCCGTTTCACTTCTCATATGTGACTTTTCTATTTCCCATTCCAATTTCAGGTCCGTGATGAATTTCTCCCGCCACACTTCCAGCATGTACATCGCATGCCTAACCAAAAACTCCAAAACTCACACTGGCACCTCGCACATGTCCACCTTGTATGCACGTCGAACCGGAAGTTCTATTGAAGCATTATAAAAATCTTAAAAAGCTTCAAAAGTTTTTTTCAAATTATTCCAAAATCTACCTTTGGTTTAAAATTTGATGGAATCTTTTCGAATTTTGAATTATTTTTAAATCGTCAAAACTGAAAAGCAATCCTAAAAAATTAAACGTTCGTAAGAAAGTTCACAAATTGTACAGTGTGGTAGCAACATGTTAAGAACAGAACTATAACCCAATATTTCCATTGACTTTCGTCTGAAAAGTGTTGTGTGCATATGTAAAGGTTTACGAGTGCAGTAAAAATGGAATTTTTCAAGTTCTGAATTATTTATCTAAGTATCAGAATTCTTTTGAAATTTGCTGAATTATTTGAACTGTTCTGAATTTTTTAATTCTTACGAGACCACTAAATCCTTTTAATTATTTTTAATTATCTTTAAAATATTAGAATACATTTCAAGTTACTTTGAACTCCTTCAGATTTTTATTTTTTTTATTTTCTGAATTCTCTTAAAATCTTTAGAATACACGTAGAATTATTTTAACTTCCATCGAGTATGTTGCATTCTGTAGAATTCAAAGGAATTCCTAGAAATATTTCTCCTTTGAAATATTTTGTATTCAAATAGTCTTCTGAATTATTTTTCAGTTTCCTGAATTCTTTCGATATCTTTAAATACGCGTTGAATTATTCTCAATTCCTTCAAGTGTTTTGAATTCTGTAGAATTCTAAAAGATTCAAAATACTCGAAGAAAGTTAAAGTAATTCACCGTATATTCTGAATATTTTAAGTGAATTAAACATATTCAAAAGAAGGAGTTCAAACTAAATCAAGGTCTATTCTAATGATTTCAAGATAATTAAAAAACATTTTTAAAACATTAATTGATATCGTGAGAATTCGACGAATTCAGAGTAGTTTAAAGAGTTCATCAAATTTTGAAACAATTCAGCGAAGTCAGAAGAATTCAGAGAACTTAGTATAATTCAGAGAATTCAGAAGAATTCACAGATTTCAAAATAAAACAGATTTATTGCAGAAATTAAGATCAATTCATGGTGTTTTATAAAGATTTCAAGAGA
>CAKNWU010196796.1:0-11501 GCA_932072015.1 Andricus quercustozae | reverse complement strand
GCTGATACTCAACATCACGAAACTAGTGTGAATTTTGTACACCCCAATAATGCATGTTGTGCCGATTAACGTGCCCATGGTTCTTGGAAGACGAGACGTCTGTGAACAGTACTAGAGAAAAGAATTTCGGGTTTCCTTGTATCTGCTGAACTGCCCATTGACAAAATGTCACTTGGTTCAGAAAATTATTGCCATGAAGCTATTGATGCAGTGGCATATGATAAGGAAGATACTTATTACGTTTTAATACCTTCCAAACACTGGATAGAGATATTCCGGAATCGCGGCTTAGTTGTCGAGTACTAACATGAGGGTCATGATTGAGTGCAGCTAAAATCGCGATTTCAACAGAAAGCGCGTCAAGGAACACTTTCTGGAAAGCTTTGAGCATAAAGCGTGAGAGAATCATTGATATTCCTGCAACTTTCTCTATAAATAAGAATAATTTCCATTTTTTGTTGTTGAGATAGAATTTCCATTTTAAATGTAATGAAGTCAAGTAACGAGTGCAAACTGAGGTAACAAGACCTCAGTTTGCAATCTTCAATTGTTTTCGATTCGCATACGTGCACCCATTCAGCTGCTAGATTCATTTGTTTCTTGATCTTAATTCTCTTTAGACAATGTGCCATCTCAGTTGGTGATATTCTTTTGCTTATAGTTAGCAATAGTCGTTTATGCGATACTCCGCTGTACAATTTTCATTTGTTCTTTGTCACAGTTTACTTTCACTTGCTACCTCATTGTTCAATCTTCAATTGTTTTCGATTCTCGTACGTGCACCCATTCACGCTGCTAGATTCATTTTTTTCTTGATCTTAATTCTCTTTAAACAATGTGCCATCTCAATTGGCGATATTCGTTTGTTTTTAGTTCGCAATAGTCGTTTATGCGATGCTCCACTCTACGATTTTCATTTATTCTTGTTCGCAATTTTCGTTTACCTGCCATCTCATTGTGTATTACGAAAACCATAATTAAAAATCCAAATTAATTTAATGCAAGTTTTTGAGGACGAATGATGTCCTTGTCAGTGTTGCCAGACGTACGGTAATTATCGTACATGTACGCTAATTTTGAGTAATTTACGACTTACGATTACCGTACAACAAAGTACGATATTTGTACGGAAATTTCGATCGAATACGATCTTATTTTTTATGATACATTTAGGCGTGGGACTTCTACAGTACATCTCACAACTCGAAAGCAAGAATACGCAAATAATTAAATTAAAAATCTGATTGGAAAAAGGCGTGCATTTCGCCTATTATATATCAGTGGGTACGATTATACTATGCGATAATCGTGGATTAGATACAATAATCAGTATGGTAAATTTCTGTTTTCACGTACGGTAATTGTACGGTAAATTTACAGAGCCCCGTACGGTAATGGTGTTGGACCAATCTGGTAACACTGGTCCTTGTCCTTTATCGAGGGTTCCACGACGTAGTTAAAGATTTGGAAGAAAAAAATTTCAAAGTACTGATACTTGCTTCAAAGGGTAGTTAGAAAGCAACTGTGAACAAAAGTTTGCAATTGTCTGGAATCTTCCAAAGCTCGGATTAAAAATGGCATGGATGTGCGAGGACAACATTTTTGCAGTCCGATGGTGAGGGGACTTACCTGAATAAATCGCTCGGATGGTAAGAGGCGAGGGGAATCGACGAAATCAAGCATTCCGAGGTTGAGAGGCGAGGGGACTTACCGAAATCAAGCACCCCGATGGTGAGAGGCGAGGGGACTCACCGAAATCAGGCAAGCTCATGGTGAGAGACGAGGGGTCTCACCGAAATCAATCACCCCGATGGTGAGAGACAAGTAGACTCACCAAAGTTCTTGAAATAATCAATAATTACATTTTTCGCAATTGCAGCGCCATCTATCGCGAATGGAAAAAAATTTCGAATAAAACTTACGCATTTCATAAAGGATAATCTAAAAAAAAAAAAAAAAAAAAAAAAAAAAAAAAAAAAAACCAAGTTAACCCCACCCCTGCCTGCTGTAAGGGAAGGGGGGGGGGCTTAAATTTGCTTTTCCCTCTCGAAAATAAAAAATTTTTATAAAGGATGTTTTTTTCATAGAATGCGTACTTGTTGAGATATTTCGATGTCTCAAATTGAAGAAAACACCCACAAAAATATTATCTGTAAGGAATAGAGTAAGCTCGTGCTTTGTCCATAGAGCTACCCCAAACGAGTAGAGTAGAACCGGGACAGCAAGCATGTTATTCGCAGATACCTTGTTCAACGCCGACAGAGTGGAAGACCAAATCTGTCAAAGAAGACGCTTGTGTCTGCTTCAGTAAGTTTCCTTGGCTTAGATGTTCTGAAAAACCTCTGGAAGGTTTCGCTGTTCATTGTCATACAGATGATAAGTCTAAGAGAGGTTGAATCGAAAGCTTTCCGGTAGTCAAACCAGGCCAAGGACAGGCAGCGCTCATGGACTGCTGCGTCTTTGCAGACGTACATGTCAATTATCAGGTTCTCTCGGAAGCCTGCTCATCCTTATTTCGAGCAACGTTGTCCATGCGTCTCAATACACATAGGCCCAATTGTCCGAACAACCCTGTTTTTTTTCGATAGCCGTAAAGATCTTATGCAGCGTGTTCTAACAAGTTATTGGCCTGTATTTCTCTAGTTTGGACAAGTCGCCTTTCTCCGGTAGGAGTACAGTGCATCCTAACATCAACAACTGCAGAATGGTCGTCGCTGACTTGAAATATGAGGTGATAATGCAGGCCCGTTGATACTATCTGGTTCTACAGCAGAAGAGTTCTTCGTGCCCAAAGAACTTTCTTCACCTCTTCGGTAGTGACTGATGGACATTCTTCCTGAGATGTTAAGATGTTATTGCAAAATTCCTTGAAGTAGATGATATCCTTAATTTGCTTTCAAGTCCAGTGTTGAATCTTGTTAACCTCTCTTCAGAAAGTATCTACCTCGTCGTGCTCGGTTGGGTTATTCACAGAAACAGGCAGATCACTGCAGAGACGCAATGGGTCAGCGAGAAACTGTTGATTCTTCCTAAGCCACTCCTCCCTTGACAGAAGGCTGGGACAATGCAGATGAGACTTCTGTATTCTCCTCCTTGCGTCAGATCAATTAGTCAATTACACACCCAACACGGAATGCATTCCGTCTTTTCCATCCAATCTTATTGTTCAGTTGATGCAAGCGTTTTTTTTTAACTATTTTGATCATCGTCGGTTTTAGCCTTCCATTTGAATTAGCCAAAACTGTCACCGTGCCATACACTGAACAATTAATGTGCCAGGGGACGGATTCCTCTAGAATATCCTCACAAAGGGAACATCCACTTCGCCATAATATCTTAGGGGGTGCTGCTTTCCACGGGTTGTCTTCATGTCGCTTCCTCTTTTTTTCTGCGGCTTGTTCATGCAGCAATTGGGAAAAGCTCTGCGTTCATATCTAGTTTTAACATAGACTGATGCGAAATGTTCTGAAGATCTAAGTATTTATGGCACCACATAGTGTTCCTACGAGCCATACAGTCTCCGCAAATAGGGATAACACCAACATCGGCCTATCTTTATGATTTCGACATGCCCTGTGGCAGTTCATCTCGCGGTCGTGAGACGTGGTTGTCGGTGTGACTTACGATGGTTCTACTGGGAGCCAGTGTCATTTTTTCAGATGACAGTTATAAATAAAGGGTGTCTCAGTATTAAAAAAAAAAAAGTTATTTTCATACAATTTTCCCACGGTTCGCGTTTCTAGCAGGTTGCGACTCTCTGGTTCAGCTTCGTATTCCGACGAAATAACCAAATTAACAAAATATCTTTTCCCTCAAGCAAACCAAGTTAGACAACATTCTTATGAATTCTGCAGAATTCTCTTGAGTTCAGCAGAACGTCTTTTTTTAACTTTTTTTTTTTAAAAAAGGTTTTCCATAAATTATATTAAATTTGTTGGCATACATTTTCATAGAAATTTGTACTGAACATTATTCAGATGAAAACAAAAATTAGCTTTTAAATATACTAATGCAGCAAATACAGATATTTCAGTCACGAAAGAATAAATTCGAATAATTATAAATTCTAAAATATGAATTTTCCCCCCAAAAAGTTCATATTTAAGCATACAGTTGCATTTTGAATAAAAAAAGACGGAAATTTAAAACCTAAAGATTTCAAGAGTCAGCATCAGAGGAAGGGCGACGGAATATGCGGCTCCGCAGTTTCTTTCTGCCTTCCTCAAATGCACGCTCTGTAATTACAACTATTTCAAAGGATTTTACGTAAATCCCTACAATACAAAAGTATTCATTAAACAGAGTACGAATTTATTTGGCCTTCGTTCACGCTAGCGGAGAAAATAGAGTGCTTCTAATGGCTTTGAATTCAAATGCTGATAACATACAAACTGCCATGCAACGATGCAGCAAGCTGACATTTTGACGCACTTCTAAATTAGATGTCTACTTAACGTACCGTGGGATGAATAATGCTGATTTTCCTTTTATTTTCCTGTTTTCTTTCTCTCACATTGAACTTTCAGTAAAAAAAGAACTCTCAAATTTTATTATTGTCACTGCACTGTAAATAATGTTTCTCAACTGAGTAGACGCTATTATTAGGTTATCCTTCACTCTCTTCGTTCTCCATCAACCACCATAGTTATAGCGCATGCGCGCTCCTCTACGCATCAAGGTTTGCTTCTTGACTTGAAGTTTTCCCATATCAGCGTATGGAACTCTTGCAAATGTACGGGAAATCTTCAAGCGACCAATGAAATATATCCATACTTGTATGGGATATTGAAAAGTATGGAAGAAAAGCCATAATATCGTATGGGAAACTTTCAATTATTTCTTACAGTGTGGCTGTTTAGAATGAAAATTGAAAAGTATGGAAGAAAAGCCATAATATCGTATGGGAAACTTTCAATTATTTCTTACAGTGTGGCTGTTTAGAGTGAAAGCCTGATTTCTCGGGTACCTAAAAATTCAATTATTAGCAATAATAACACTCGGAAATTTTTTTCGATGGTTCTATAAAAATAGCATCTCAAAAACTATCAAAAGGTGTAAAAACTCGATTTCGATTTTTTTAGAGTGAGCCCCCTTTCTTCGGCGCTCGTCACATGCAGAGTCAGGGTGAATATGTAGGAGGGTTTATTGAAGTTGGGACATCTAGGGGTTGGATGGAAGCATCTAAAGTTTATACTACCTCCTCCATACAAATTATAATTTGAATCTGGATCTTTGTGAGGGAGGAAGCAGTCGTGCCCCATCCCCTTCCCGGATCCACGTCTGTTAGAGCCAACAGCGCAATTCTAGGATTAGTTTAATACTTCTCCCTCCATACCATGTGTACGATTTTTAAATTTATTGAAACCATGCAGCGAAAATGTTTTGAAACGTCTAAATAAGCTAATTCGTCTTCACTAATAAAACGTGTACACAAGTGAATGCTTTGAAATGGAAATAGTGGTATCATTGCCACACTTAAAAATAATATATGCGGAATAGACAAAAAATATTTGTTGATCATATTATGACTTTTTACAGTATAATCTGAATATTATGGTGAATAAAGAATAAACTATTTTCTGAACATTGGAAACTTTATTCAGCAGCAATTGATTAATTTATGCTACCAACATGATATTTTACCATTTTTATTCAGCTAAGGTTGAGTTTTAGAAATATTTCAAATAAAGGGAACTCTCTTGCTCATAAACAAGATGTCAACAAATCAATAAAATTATTATTCTTGAATTTTTTCTGGCAAGCTAAGCTTTTTATCTTCTTCAATAACAATATGCATAAAGACGAAGAACATTACATCGGAGAAAACATTTAGTTTTAAAACGGCATTACCTTTTCCTTTTATTTCTTCAAATAAGAATTTATATCCTGAAAACAAATTGAAATTAAATTCCATTTCACATTTATTACAAATAAATTCGAAAAATTATTTTAACGTTTTTTAAATAAAAACTGTTTAAACCATTAACAATTATTATATACATTTTTTTAGACTGGTTAATGATAATGCGAAAATTGGTAGGCCTTTACCAGTATTTACAGATAAACAAATTTTGGAAGATTTTTATATGAATCTGAAAAATAATAAACATTCTAATATTATCTATGTAACTTTAAAGGTTATTCTATCATACAAATTTTGTTTTTGATTGTATGATAACTTAGATTAAAAAACATTTACTCGATTAAAGAGAAGATCGTTGATGTTAAATATTGCTGATTGTTTTTTGAAAAAAGAAAGAGCCGTTTTTTATTTTGAAGTTTGTTAAAAATTATATTTTGTTGAAAATAATTTTAAAAATTGATATAAAGTTTATGTAAATACAACTATAATTTAGATAGAAAAACTATGTTGAATATTTTAGTTTTGAGTAAAAGCAGACTCGTCTGGAAAGATTAAAAAAACTTTTTAAATAATTGTATGTAAATGATATACAAAGTTTAAAAATACATTTTCAATAACTTACAGGTATCCATCCTGGAGTAAAAAAAATTATTTCGTCACATTTTTAAAATTATACATTAGTGTTTATTATTTTTCAGATCTATGTCAAAATCTTCTTTTATTTTTTTAAAATCTTAAAAAGGTACTGTAAACCAGTTCGAAACGCGTCGTCGTTTAATAAATTTCAAATTCTGCATACTGGTAAAATCGTCCAAATATTTGCATTATCATTAACAGGTCTAAAAATTTATATAATATTTGTGATTGATGTAAGCACTTTTTAATAAAAAAACGTTAAAATAATTTCTGTAATTTATTTGTAATGAGATTACAATGGAATTTAATTTCGATATTTTCATGTGACAAATTATTATTTGAAGAAATACAAATAAAAGCTAATGCTCTTTCGAAAAAAAATGTTTACTTCGAAGTTCTGTTCTTCGTCTTTATGTATGTTATTATTTAAAAAGATGAAAAAGCTTTTGTCTGCCAGAAAAAATTCAAGAATAATAATTTTATTGCATTTTTGACGTTGGCGTCGATGCTTAATAAATTTAAACATCTGTATACTGGTGAAGGCCTACAAATTTTTGCAATTACAATTTTATTGTTAATATTAAAAGTATGATAGGAAAAAGTCCCTAGATGGATATTTTGTATTCATTATGCAAATAAAAATTAAGCCTATTCATTGAAAACCCGATAAACTGTGCATTTGACGTAAAAAAGTTTGAAAATGTTTCTATTTTAATTAATTCTTGAGAAATCTCGTGAAACCTCATAAAATTCGTTCAGAAAATTCACATTCTTCCATTCTTTTGAAATCTCTTGAAATTTCTTCAAGAAGAAAAACACGGTGATTTAAAGGTTGAAACATCTGAATATTAATAATTGTGACAAAGAGTCCTTCGAAGAAATGAAAATTATTCCCAATGGTTCCCAAAACAAATGGAGCCTCAGAAACATTAAAATTAGAGGAAATGATTATTCCGAATAATAAAAACTATGCCCACAAATGTACGCAAAGTTTGCTATGAAATCAGAGAAGGATAAATCTTATCAGAAAAAATGTACTTAACTTCTGTTGTTGGTATCTTGTTTTCGGTTTTCTTTTATTTTAAGAAGAATTCAAAAAAGAAAAACAGAATATTTTGATCTCGTTTAATTGAGATTATTCATGGTGCAGTTATTTCCAGTTTTAACTGATATGATTCGCCAGCTTTTAATTAGGAGCAGCCCATTTTGTCTGATAGGAAACAATCTAGAAGTTCATAAAACTCGAAGTTACAGTTAATTTCGCATTTGTTGTATCTTGTGTCGTTTGTCCAAAAATGTGATTTTTCAAATATTTTTGAAGTTTTCTTAATTCTAAGAGACAAGAGTACACCCATCGAAAAATCATGGCCTTGTTGGAGGATTTTGAGGCTAAGGAAATGGCTTTTAATCATTCATTTGAAATAGCCATCAAATATGATGAACATTATCAAGCTCCAAGCGGATTCCGAACCTACTTTAGACGAGAACAGGGGTTTGAAGACTCACGTTTCTACTTTAATGAGTAGATGCAATTACCTAAAACAAAATGCTTTGTCTTCAGCACTTGATACTCATGGTTTACCTGTTAAACAGTCAGATGATTTGCCCACTACTTTCTGCCAGATTGCTGCAGCTTTAAAGATGCCTCTCACGAAAGATGAAATTTCGCCTATTTACCATCGAACAGTTTTACGAAGCAAAGTCAGCCGACAGAACATGACATCAATGCTGTTGGTTCAACTACAAAAGCAATCTACTTACGCAAACTCTTTGATTTCTGCAGGAAAAAGCGTGGATTCATAACCAAAATGATCGGATGAGTTGATGACGTTCCGCTTTACATAAGAGAATCGCTGTCTGAAAATAATTTGCTTATATATTGTAACCCCGTGACTTTTGCACGGTTAACTTTTTAATTGTTAAATCAATTAATTATTTAATTTCTCATTAGTGAGCAATATTATCAAGATAAAATAAAGGTAAGCATGCGAGGAAAAGTAGAATTCTCTATTTATCAAAACACAATTTATTCAATAAATCCTATGCTAGCTGATAGCATATAAGTCCCTACGTCTAAGCTATTCAGATCTTTAATCTTTCGAAAAATAAGTCCTTTTATTTGGCAAGTAGCCTTTGGTATTCTATCAGTCTATGCTGATTTTGCAATAATTCTGCACCTTTGTGCCCTTAAAATCCTAACGATAGCTCTTTTGGCTATAGATCGCTTTTTAATACTTTATTTTATTCATCTGATTCAATCATTTGACAAAAAGCCCTTGTTAGGGTCGGATTTCGTATCCAAAAAGTACAAGAATATAATTCAATGTAAAATCGATGGCAAGGATGCAACCTTATGCCTTTAAAAGTCTAAAGAATGATTAAATTCGCTATAATCGCGTTTTCTAAATGCTACTTGATGATTTTAATCAATTATTCTCAAGAATGGCCCTTATTTGGGTAGGATTCTATATCCGTGAGTAACATACAATTTAATGTAAAACGAAAGAGGTAAGAAATTAATCTATACGCGTCTTTAACAAAATCTCTTTAGGATTCACAAGTCAAGATAATTAGGACTAAGCCTTTTATAATTACGGAGCCTCAGCTCTGGACCCCGGAGGTCCTAAATCTTTAGAATTCGCAGGTGCGTCGATGGCACGGGAAGAAGGGTCGTTGCCCTTGAGACTTATTGAGTCGTCAAAAATACAATTTGAGGGTTCGGAATGTCCCTAAGCTCGGAGGCTATCTTCTCTAAAAGAGAGAGAGAAAAGAAAGAGAGAGAGAACAATCTCTGAAGGATTTATGATTGGTGACGTTTCCCTTCCAGGGGACGTTCCACGCAACTACCGTTTAAATTCCCGGAAAAGAGCAAGTTATTCTGCTAAACTGGTGATGGCCTTTCTAAACCAGGTTAGAAAATATCAGTCTGCTTTTCAGACCGTCACCAAAGTTTAACGGAGAGATAATATTTTACCAACTGCCACTTCCTAGACTAGTGTACGAGAAACTCGCTCTATTCGTCCGTGGTTCAATCAGTGAAATATTCTCAACATAAAATGCCAAGAGAAAAAGTAAATTGACTTTCAAAGATAAATGCTCCTTCAAAAATTGTCTCTCACAGTTGTGATTCTTTGAGTAGCTCGCACAAGAAGTAAGAACTCAGATAATATTGAGAAAGTCAAAGATTTTCTCAATATTTTCCAACTATTAGAGAGTAGTATGGAACTGACTAGAGAAAGAGGGATCTCAAGCCACTCCCAAAGGACTACTTCTTCCTTATTCCTTGCGGTTCGCCCGCAAGCCTCCAACTCCTCGTTTTAGGTTGCGTAAGAGTTTTTATAGGCTCTCCGTGGGCCTTCTTCCCACTGCTCTGCTTTTAGTTTTTAGTGGGAGGCAGCGGAGTCTGCGCTCTCGATATTCTCCTGAGTGATGCTGCTTTACGTGGCAATCGCTCAGAAGAATATCGTTTTGCCTATTTTTAGGAGCCTTCTGTAACTCGGAGGTTACAATATACATATAGTGCAGCTCTAATAATTAGAAGAAGTAAGAAATTGAAGTACCTGTCGACGACTGGGGATAAGATTTTTTGCCGCAAAGAGGATGTTTCGCCTAGAATTTTCTCAGCCAGCATCAATAATCTTGATGCACTCCTTCTCACACAGGATTTTAATACTAATTTAGATTCGATTTGTAATCATATTAAATATTCAACAAGTATGACACATGCTTCTGGGTTATCTATTGACCTATATAACGCCACCCATCACACTGATCATTGCAGTTCCTGAATAGACTTAATGATAGTACATGATCTTGATAAGCTGAATTCATATGGCCAACATTCTATTTTATTTCTATCGAATCACGATCTTATCAATATTGAATACAAATCGATATGTACTCAATCCAAAAACCGTAATCAAACCCAAATAAGAAATCTTACATATGTAGATGAGTGTAAGTTTCAGGAGCACTCAATGACCTTTGATGTGGGAAAAAAATTCTAAGAATTAAATACCTTATAAAGGAACGTAATACTAAGCTTCACCTGGCAAAGCAAACTAAAACCGGGGATTCGTATAATCAATATAATTACATTGATATAAAGAGCGAAAATAACAATGAAAATATCTGGCACTTACACGCTTATATCTAATTCCACCTAAAAATGAAATCTCAGATCATCCTTTTGCATCTAATGATTTATTAACAACTTTCATGAATCTACTATTCTTTAACTCCTCCATCTCTGGCATACCCCTTACAGCAGTTCAGGCAAGCTCGACTTTTCGAGATACTGATTTTTTTTTAGACATAACACCGGAAGTTCTATACTTGAAACTCTTCTCAATTGAAATTAACGATTTAGGAATAGATGGCATATCTATAAAGATGATTTTACTAGCGCTTCCTGTAATTTTGCCCCTACTTCTTTGTATCTACAACTCTTCTCTTCATGTAGGGTTTCTCCCTGATCTATGGCAAAGAGGGTTGATCCACCCTATTCCTAAGGTTTTGAGTGCCTCTTCTCCTGATGACTTCCGGCCGATTTCGATACTTTGTGCTATGTCCGAGCCGCTAGAACATATTATGCATTTACAACTCACGAGCTACCTAGATGGCTATTCGATCCACTACAATCGGGCTTTTGGGCGAAGCACAGTAAATTAACAGCCTCCCTAAAAGTTGCTTCAAACTTCAAAATCGCTATCGAAAGTTAGTAGATAACCATAGTTATTTTATCTGATTGTGCTAAACCTTCTGATATTTTGTTCACGTTTCACTTAAAGTGAGTTAATATTTAACTTAATATAACAAAAATAGTTGTTTGAACAAGTTATTATTGTCTATAGCTATCTTCTTCAATTATATTAATACTGGACAGTTACGGCTTTTTTTCTGAATTTTTTTACTTTTGTCAATTTTTTCAATCATTGTGAAGTAATAATTAATTGAAATTAACAAAAGTAATTGTTTAAACAATTTATTATTATTGTTAATA
>CAKNWU010196758.1:0-17262 GCA_932072015.1 Andricus quercustozae | reverse complement strand
CCCCCCCCCCCCCACCTCACACTGAAAAGACAGCATCTGGAAAAATTGTGATGCGGAATTTTTTATTGCGATTGAAAAATTGTAATACGGAATTTATCCATTCGCTCTACCGAATGACTTTTATACACTATAAATAATTTCATTTGAATAAAAACCAACTAGTAGAATTCTAGACAATCGTTTAAGATGTCTAAATTTAGGTAAGAACTTAATAAATACGACATCTTCCAGACTAATTGTTAAAATTTATTTCAAAAGAAAAATTCGAATTGATTACGTTTCGGAAACACAACTGGCTTCCCTAATCAGATCTTAAAACATTTCAAAAAAAGATTCCATGCAATGTTCTTTATGTGTGAGTTCCATGTATTTTAGAAAAATAGGAAAACTTCTAGCGTACTTGGTAGCGCTGTAGAAACATTTGTATTTATGTAATGAAACTATTGTTTAAATTGGGGTAAAAAAAACAAAAATTTTTTTGTGAGGACTCTCGTGTTTCTATGGCTTCTTATGTCCATTCGGATTAATGTCTCATTCACAGATTCTAAGCGAGGGGCTATCCAATGAGAAATCATATGATTGCGACTCCGGAAATCGCAAGGAAATCCTTCGAAATTCCCGTCTCCATCTTGGAACCAAATTTTCTATTGATCATAAGATCAGATAAAAATCTAAACTAGTTGCTAAGGCTAAAGAAAAACTAAGAATTGTAAAATATATCTAGAATTCACATAATGGCACGAACTATTGTGTTTCCGAAGTAGTAAATCAGTCCTTCTCAAGCTTTTCAAATTTGTTTGGTGAGTATGATAAGGATGCCCAATAAACATTACCGCCAAAAAATATCGACGTAGAGGTTCTATTTTTATTGACATTGCTTCTAGAGAACTATTTTAATGTTTAGTATAAAAGCTTGGATATTTCTAATCTTATTTCTTTGGATTTATTGACATCAACTTTTCCTTCTTTATTTTTCCTTGTAATTGTTGTCCTAATAAATAGCACAAGGAATCTCTTTCTAATCCGCTAATTTGTAATCTGCATATCTTGAAACCGATCTATCCCATGGTGCATATTAGAGAAGAGCAGAGTAGAATTCAAAGAATTCAGAATATTCCAGAAATTTCCGAAATTCCGATTGTTCTATAAGAAATTCAGCGAACTGAAGAAATTCAGAGAAGTTGCAATTTCAGGACAATCAGAAATTTAGAACATTTCAGCGATTTTCGAACATTCGGGCAATTCAAGAAATTAAAATAATTTTAGGAATTCAGAACATTAAAAGAATTCAAGAAATTCAGAATATGCAAGGATTCAAGGCAATTCAGAAAAATCAAAGATTTATGAAAATTCGACGAATTCGGAGATTTTCACTTTAGAGAATTTAATAAATTTATGGAATTGCGGATATTCAAGGCATTCAAAATATTCAAGGAATTTAGGAAATTCAGCATATTCAACGAATTCAGGATATTCAAGAAAAATTCAAGATTTTAGGGAATTTAGAGATTTTCAAGTATTACAGAGCAATTACAAAATGAAGAGAATTCAAGAAATTCAGAATATTGAAGGAATTAAGGGAATTGATAGAATTTCAGGGATTTCCGAGCATTAAAGGAATTCAATATATTCACGAAATTGATGATTTCACAGAATGCAGGTAATACTGAAAATTCTAGGAATTTCAGGCGATTCAGAGAAAATATAAAGAATTTAAGAAATTCAAAATATTCCAGAAATGCAGGGAAATCAAATTCAGTTTCTCTGCACAAATTATCGATAACAACATAGTAATATTCTATATTGTCATATCAGTACTAACCATAGATTAATACCCCTTGTTATTGCTCATTTTGAAAAATATCATAACCACCAATTTCCTTTTTCACTTTTCAAATATTTGAAAAGATCACGAGCCAGGGACTGAACTATTCTCTAGTCCCTGCGCGGCTCGAACTTATCACTTTTGGGACACTTTTCAGCAAATTCCCTGCTATAATCTGATTGGCCGAAAACCCTACTTTGCAAATCCGCTACTGTGCTAATATGTATCCATGGGACTGCGCCCTAAGAATTTTATGTTTTGAAATGTACTTTTATGGCAACATAAAACAATGTCCAATAAATATCATCTAACTTCAAGGATCCTTCGATTAAAGTTGGTTGACGCTCACCGTGCCTACATACAGTCGCACAACGGGGGTGATGCTGCATAATAAAAATTGGAAACAAATATTTCCAATATGGCCGCTTATGGAGCTACACGTGCGACTATGTGAGAACTGGAGGAACTAAAATTGCAAACGGTCATGCGGGAGGGAGATTTAAATTTGACATATTGTTCTTACTAATGTTGTCAATAATTTGTAATACCGTTTATTGATATTATTACATAAAACAATTGAAGTACACAATAACATCAATAAATAGCATTATAAATTATTTTTATTGTTATAAAACTATTGTTACCGAATTATCTGCTCTCTCGTTGCTCGGTACAAATTCCAAAAAGCGTTGTCTCCCCACCTTCTAACTAACAAATAGAATAATAATATAATAAGGTAAGTGCAAATTGTTATTTATATGGATAAATGAATCAACAATTTTTTTTATTAAATGCATCAAAAGTAATGCAATCATTTTTACAGTAAATTTTTGTGAAAAGCTTTGCGTTATGCGTAAAACCGCTTAATAAGCTTTTATTTGTTAGCTCGAAGTCAAGCTCTGATTTCGAGCGCTTTATTGGCATTTATGTGTACATGTGTAGAACTGAGCTCCTCAGATAGGCGGCACTTTATGTATGCTAATTAGACTTAGAATGGGGGTAATAGTCAGCTCCTAACAACCCCCTTTTTAGATTAAACTTAGGCTCTAAGTTTTGTATTTTATCTTTAAAGGTTTTTTTAACTATGCTAACGGTTTCGTAGTTTGACAATGATTTCTGAGTTGGTTGGGTTTGACATGTTACAAAACGACATTGGTGAACTACTTTATTTCTATTAATGAATAAGTTGATTGTTTACAGAAAGCATCCCTTTATGCACTCGAGGATATCTAATCTACCTACAGTATAGAGAGTTGCTGGTGATAAGTCTAGGCTAATTCTGGCTTGCTTAATTTTTGTTCTAACTTGTTAATGTCTTTTTGTTCAAAATTTATCTCTATGTTACCTTTATCCATTGCATCATATGTGTTTCATATTATTTTTATAATTCTAGGGTATCATAGCTGTTTTACACTGTGCATTAAAATGCCGTAAGTTTTTGGGTTTCATAATTTTTTTCAGTTTTGACTGCATCTTCGCAGCTGATGTCTAATGGTTTGGAGGGTAATATAATAGAACCATTTATTATAGGTTGGTTTCTTCTGAATATTCCATATACCTCTATCTGTTTACGTTTGTCAATGGTCTGTCTATCGGTTGGTATGTAAGAATCTCGGTATTTAATGATCATGTCATAGTCGGGGACTATTGATATGTGGACTTTCTTTACTTGTATGGGGATACGGACTATTCTTTGCAAGGAACTTTCTTCTTCTTCAATTACCGGTATTTCCAGTACGTACGTAAATAGTCCTTGGATTACTGCTGCGGAGAGGGTACTCATGTCTATGATGTGCTGGTAGTTCTCTTCTTCATTTTCAAAATGGTATCGAGAAAGTTGAGTTGTCACGAATTCTCTAATTCTTTCTTTCAGCATTTTAAGTGTTGAAATTTGAGGAAGTACTATCCCATGCTTTCCGTAGTTTACGGCGTTGTATCGCTGTTGCAATATCCTCGTTTGTTTCATCTAGGCATCCTCCTGGGCAGCTATCAATTTATGGTCCGTTGAGTATTTTTGGGTGATTTGACAGGATGATAGATATGTTCTTATTATCTCTGTAAATTATGTTGAATTCGGTGTTAATTTGTTTCATGTGGGATTCGCTCAATGTTCCGGACAGAGTTTTGGATATATCACCCGCAAAATTCGCTAATCCACTTTTTTGACGTTGTTTGCCTTAATAATTTGTGTAGGATACTGTTTTTACTAGCTAGTCTATTGTAGCGGCTGCTAACCAATTCGACTTCAGAATAAGGTGTGCATTTCTTGTTACATGCTAGTTCTGCCATAGTAATGGTGGTGTCGATGACTTTAATCAGGGTTTCGGTGGATGTCATATTGATAGCTGTAGCCATTTTCCACTTTTCATGAAACAGGAAGGTCCAGAAGGGTGTCATTATCGTCTGTGAAATAGGACATTGTCTGATTTATGTGAATTCGGATAATTTTGTTCTAATTTCTTATTCGTGAGTTATTATTATTGTTTAAGTAGTCAGTGACTTCAAAAGGGCCTTTCCAATAGGGGTCTAGTTTGTCAGACTTAGTATTGTTAATATCTTTTCTTCGCTTTTTCTGTTTCTATTTCTATTATTTCTCCAGCCCTTCGTAGGCTTTCGTCGTGTTTCTGTTTCCAATTTCTCACGAGTTCCGGATACGTCAGAGTTTGGTCAACCCGCTACCGATGATGCGTTGTTAGTTCATCTTCCAAAAATAAGTTCAAAGGGTGAAAATCCTGTTGTTTGGTTCTTCATTGTGTTGATTGCACTGTTAATAAATTTCAAATTGTCATCCCATTCATTGTTTCTTTCTGATATGCTTGTTTTGATTAGGTTCACTAGGGTGAAGTGCATTTTTTCGATGTTTCCGTTGGAATGCGGATGAAAAGCTGTTGTTTTTACATGAGTGATTTGTAATGCTTATTCAAACTGCTGCACCATTTCCGATGGAAAGTTTTGTCCCTGGTCTGTTAGGATTGTTTTAGATGCTCCGAAGATGTAGATATAGTGAACGAGCAGCCCCTCTATTATTGAACTAGTTGTCTCATTAGCCATCGGGATTAACACAGTGTAGCGGGTAATCTATCTTGTAGAATCAGAATATATTTGTTACCTTTCACTGTTTCGGATAATAGGCCGTTTATATCTTGTACTATTTTTTCATTGGATTTCAGAGCAATTCTGGTATAATTCTCTCAGCTTGGTTCTTGATTCTTGTGGTTTTTTGCAGTTGACAGATGGGGCATGTTTTGACGTACTTCTTAATGTCTTCATCCATACCTATCCATCGTCCTATTTTCTTCGTTTTTTCAATGGTAATCTTTTCCCCACGATGTTCCGCACGCGCTTCTTTAATTATATTAGTTTTTTCTTCTTTCGTTGATACTCGGGTATTGTTAAAGCATAGGTGAAATCCTAAGTGGGGATACAAGTTAGATAGGTATTCCATCATTTCCTGTATCAGTTCCTTTTCTATTCGTGTAAATAGTTGGTCATCCAATATAAATCTAATCAATGTTAGTTTTTTGCTGATAATTTCATCGATGAACCAGCCTAGTTTCCGTAACCAATCCTCTTCATTATATTTCGGCATATCTTCTTTATTTATTACTTTCCAGAGTTTTTCGACAGCAATTTCCATGTCATAAAATCGTTGTAACGTTCATTTTGTTTAGGTGTTTCAGATCCAGATAAATTATTGGGATTGTCGTTACTTTCTTCTGATTCGCACATTCTTCTGATTAGGATTTCAATTTTTTCTTGTAGCATTTCAACCTTGATGATAGCGGTGCGTTTAATTGGTATATCCCAAATTTCGGTATCTGATAGCTCATCATCTGTAGCTAAATCTATTCCGTCTAGCGCTTGTTGTTTAATATCGCTGGTGTGGATTGGTAATAGTGTAGATAAGCAGTCTGCTACTTTGTTCTCCTTTCATTCAACATATTCTATTTCGTACTTTTATTCCGCTAGCCGTATTCGCCATCGTAAGAGTCGCGAGCTAGGGTCGTTCACATTGTATAACCAAATGAGTGCTTTGTGATCAGTTTGGATTTTGAACTTGTTTCCTAGCAAATGTTGGCGTAACCTTTTCATTGCTCATACTATAGCTAAGAGTTCTTTTTCTGAGGTGCTGTAATTTTCTTCTACTTTATTAAGGGTTCTGCTAATAAATAAGCAAGGATGTCCGGCCTGGGATAGCACTGCGCATAATCCTTGATTCGATTTGTCGGTTGCTAGTGTGAATCTTTCTTAAATATCGGGGAATCTTAATACTGGTAGTGTTGCTAATACATTTTTAATTTTTCAAAAGCTTCTTCACACATAAAATTGTGTCCTTTTGAGTTAGCCTGGTGAGTAGTCTAGCTATAGATGAAAAGTTCTTTATAAACTTCCTATAATATCCAGCTAAACCTAGGAATAATTGCACGTCTTTAGGTGTTTTCAGTTTCTTGAATTCCTGGATTGCCTTGATCTTAATAGGGTTTGGCTTAACACCTTCTGCGGTGATCAAGTGGCCTTGGAATTGTAGTTCCTTATGTAGGTACTCGCAGCTTGATGGTTCTAATTTTAAGCCTAATTGTTTTCTTCTTTCCAGGACAGTCACTATGTTTTTGTTATGTTCTTTTCATGTTTTCCGAATATAGCAATATCGTCAATGGAAACGAAACATTATTTCCCAATTATTTGTCTGAACGCATTTTCCAACATACCTTGGAAGGTAGCGGGTGCGTCTTTTAGACCAAATGGTATCCTGTTATATTCAAAATGCCTTTGTATAGTAGAGAATGCTGTATATTTTTTGCACTCTTCCTTCATGGGGATTTGGTGGAATCCTGCACTCAGGTCGAATGCTGAGAAAAACTTTGCATTTCCTAACTGGTCAAGGACATCGTCTATTACCGGGAAAGGATATGCATCCTGGCCGGTGTCTATATTAATCTGAAGATAATATTCTACCATACTAAGATTTCCTCTTTTTTTAGGGACTATCCATAGTGAGAGAGTTGAAAGGTGTTTGGGACTTTCTTATTATACTTTTTTCAGTAATTCAATTGTTTCGTTAATTGCGAATTCCTTGTATTTTTCGAGTAGTTTATGGGATCTTAAGTAGATAATTTTTCCTGAGTTCAGGATTATTTCATGCTCAGTTAGATTTATACAGGGCAGGGGGTCTGCATCTAAAGTAAAGACTTCTGAATATTGAGTCACGATTTCTTTTAACCGTTCTCTAATTTTT
The DNA here is from genome assembly GCA_932072015.1 of Andricus quercustozae. Lineage (NCBI taxonomy): Eukaryota > Metazoa > Arthropoda > Insecta > Hymenoptera > Cynipidae > Andricus > Andricus quercustozae. The sequence goes on along the minus strand of CAKNWU010196758.1, from coordinate 10,201 downwards.
GGTTCGATGTGTTTTAGTTTCAGGAAATTTTGAAGTTTTTACAGTCTTTTGAAGGAGTTTAAAGGGTAATCACCCCCTTTTTGGTCAAGATCTACGTCTCGTTATCCCACAGACGTAATTCTGCTGAATTTAATTTCCTCTGGCATTTTGATGGGTTTCTGCGAATAGTTATAATATTGTATTTCAACCTTACTATTGTATATAGTGTATAGTCCTTTAGGAATATCTCTTTGATCTTCTACCCAAATCACTTGATTTTCTTCGTCGGGTACGTTGATTTTACAGATTTTTGTTGAGATTCCTGGTAGATAGTCTCCCTCGAAATGTAATGGTAGTTTCCATTTGTCGATTATCGAAACAGATTTTAGAATAGCATATCTAGGGTACTTGTGGAAGAATGACAATCCTATTATTCCAACTTCTAATAATGGGAAGCTTTCTTATTTTATTGAAGTTAAGCGTTTCTTGGTCGGGATGTAAATGGTTTCTCTTAATTATATTAACTGCTGCTCCCATATCTACTAATAATTTGGATATTGATCCGTCTCTTCTTCCTCTTCCATGTATTGATTGTAATTTTCCGGATAATTTAGATATTCTGCTTGATCCTCGTAATTGATGTGTTCTTGGATTTCCTACGTTGTCATCTCCTCCCTCTCTAAACATTTTTCTTGGGGTTCCTGATGTTCCTAAATAGTTTTTACGTCCGGTGGTCTTTTTTGGAACTGTCCCGCAGTTTGTTTTCCGCACTTGTGGCAGGATATTTTTAATCTTTCGCTTAGTGGGAAATTCAAGATTGATACTCTCGCCTGTTGGGGTGTGGTATAGGGCCATTCATTAAATACGTAAGGGTCCCGAGGGGGATGGGTTTTTTTTAAGACTCTACATGTACTTACCTCGGGGGAGGGGGGGTAAACAATTCTTACGTAATATCTTTTGTAATCCGTTGCTGCGTGCGTTGAAGATTGTGCTCTCGATGTGGGTTGAGTGTTGTTGGGGGAGGTCATTGCCGTAAGGAATAAAGGAATCAGGGCGTGTGATGAATTATTTCAAGAATAAGATTTTTAATCCCCGATTTTTAAAGCCCCAAGTCGATCGAGTACTGTACTCGATCGACTCATGGCCCGCATGGTACATTGTACCATGCTCCCTCTTCAAAATCTTTTTCAAAAAACTTTTTTCCTGAAATCCTAAAAATTTTATTTAAATTCTTCATCATAATGTAATAATTACTAAAAACGGTTGTGTTCAAAATACTAATCTCAATTTTTCTATATAATTGACTTTTTTCAATTACGAAACCTTTACGTTTCGAATTTCCACAATGTCACATCGAAATTGTCAATGTTCTTAGAGGAAACTCTCTTTTTCTTTTCTTTTTTCGAAAATTGTATTATTGTGACTGAACTTCACTGCTCTACCTATTGATTTAACCAAGGATTTCTGATGAGATTACTATGACTAGTCACGAAACATCAAATTTATCAAATACTATTTGGTCTGGAAGAGTTATTAATTTTTCTTCTGCTTAATGAGATTTTTTGTGTTAGCTTGGAGTCAATCTCTGACTTCGAGTGCTTTATTTGCGTTTATGAGTATAGGTATAGAACTGAGTTCTTTAGAGAGGCGGCACTTTATATATCCTAATTAGAGTACAGTGGGGGTAATTTTCAGCTCGTAACAATTGCACAAATTAAATAATTTGTGTAACAACTTCTAATTTACAAAAACTAGGTTCTCAATGCAATAAACACTTTGAGGTAAGGTTTTACTCGCGGTTCATCGCAAGCAACTTTTCACAAAAATTTACTGCAAAAATGATTGCCCTACGTTTAATTCTTTCAGAGAAAGCATTTTCAAATTCATTTATCCATATAAATAACATTTTGCACTTACCTTATTATATTAGTATTCTATTTTTTAATTAGAATTCCTTGAAAAATGGCTGGCATGACTTTGCTAGCCTATAATATCAGTGCTACCATACCAGCGATTTCCAAGATCACTACATTTTCATAAACTGAATATTTTTAAAGTCCCTAGAAAGGACTCCAGATCGAAATGGGCCGGAAGTTAGATTTGTTAGCGGAAGTTCCTATGCTAGCAACACCCCCGTTAGTAGCACTTTGCAATTGCTAAACCTAGTGAAGCGATTTGATAAAAGCATAGATTATTAAAATTGGGTAAAGAAACAGTTTAGCAGACACCAAATGATACCTTTAAGCCTATCATGACAGCGCTTGAGAAAATTGTCCATGACTTTGAAACTGTTAAAAGATTTGATCTAATCGGGATTAAAGTCAAGATAATCGGCTGCAGATACAAATTCAAGAACATCAGGAGTTTCTGAAGAAACAATAGCTACCGCTTCATGTAATGATTTTGTGAAAAATTATCTTGAAATGTTAGAAAAAAGAAAGAAGGATCTAGAATATCTAGATGTTACATTTGATGTAAGAAAACTAACAATACTCGTAGATTAAGTATTGGATATTCACCAATAAGTTTTGAACGGAACCATATAATTGAAAAATTCTATAGGATTAGACGACTTTGAAAATGATAATAAAAAAATTATAATAAAAAAATTATAAAAAATCAGAATTTGAATAAATGCACATAAAAGATTTTATAAAGTTCATGGGGAACTTCGTGATAATAGAAGCTTGAAATTTCAAAATTGTATAGCTATAGCAATAAATGTATAATTACCCGTCACAAACTAATAGACAAAATAAGGAGCGTTTTTATCAGGCAAAGGTTTAATTCTAAAGTTCACGATTCGTACACAGAACAACCAGCTAGATCATGTTTATTGGGATGATACAAAATAATTCGTGGATCGATTACGTTCACTGTTAGCATCTCAAGCAGCTGGAAATCAAAGTCACACACATGAAATTATATCGATTATATTGGAGAATTACGAGAGGCTCCAAATCGTGGTCCTCCTGGAATGGACATTATGACATGGAAATGAGAAAGTTGTGTAAAGTAGTTGATTCACAAGATCGAAATGATGCAGTAACTTTAAATATGGTACAACATATATTACAGCAAGGCATTCCGACTATTTATGATGCTATAACCTAGTAAAAATGCCTATTAGAAGTCAAATAGAAACCTAATAGGATGTGGTTTCTACCAGGTCCTATTTCTTTCGAATGCTAGTTTTGTCCCTGGTCCCATGTACTGTTCTATTAGGTAATTGTGAACTTTTTAATTGGATCTTATTAGGATCTAATGTGTTCTGTATTTGGCACACGTACCGTATTAGCTATTCGTATCTAACTGGACCCTAATCGGATTTGAATCCGGTTTCTGTGCGGTTTCGTATTCGGTAATTTTTTATTTTTTATTTGGATCTTATTAGGATATGATGTGTTTTTTATTCATTACTCTCCTAGTAAAAATGCCTATTAGAAGCCAAATAGAAACTTAATCGGAAGTGGTTTCCATCAGGGCCTATTACTTTCGAAAGTGGGTTTCTTTCCTGGTTCTATGTGGTGTTCTACTAGGTAATTGTGAACTTTGTAATTGGATCTTATTAGGTACGTTTTCTTAACGAAAACAAATTTATATCTTAAATTATTGTTATTTAGTCCTCATTTTTAATTGTTGTTAAGTACACAATTCGTCGTTCAAAAACTATCTAAAACTGATAATAAATAAAGAACAGTGCAGTTAAAAAATACTTTAATAACCTTAGTGAAAAAAAACATTTTCTGCTATATAAAAACCTCCATAAAATGCACGGTTTTAAATTGATCTAATTATTTTATAATACTTTTGAATTTTTTTTTCAATTTAACATGACAATTTATAATCAGTAATTTGAAATACGAATAAAGTAAGAAAGCACATTGGCTTCTCTTTCTAGACTACTCAATTCTAAACATCTTTTGTGTCTTTCTAAGATTTCGAGTTCTTTTCTCTTCGCTTGCATTTCGTTATCTTTCCTAGTTCCTTCTAACTCCTGACTTTCAAGAGTGATATTGTTTTCGTTTTCTATTCTCCAATTACCTAATGTATTCTCAGTATTTGGAGACAGTATACCAAGTGGAGGTGTATGTGAGGGATGGTCTAGTCTGTGTGCATTTGGTGTACTTTCTGTATGTGTTTGCAGTGGCGGACTGAGTACATTGAGGCGCCCGCGGGAAGTCGATATGTAGGGGCGCCTTCCTGAAAAGCAAAAAAAAAAAGAAAAAAAACACCATTATTGTTTGGGCCACTTTTATAATGAAGTTTTTAATTTTCATTAAGAAACATTTTGTCTACGACATAACAGTAGTATATAATCAAAACCTTGCAATAATTACTATTATTATGCGAAAAACTGTTAAGCTAGGTATTAATCGCTTAAGAACTTTCAAAATTCGCGCTGTATTTCAAATTTATAAAAAAAAAAACAATTGAATTTATTCGTTCATTTTAGTGTGATTTCTGTTCACTAAAGCTAGTTTTATTATTAATTAAATCTAAGAATCGTAAAAACAACATATTTAAGAATAATTGGCCAAAGCAAATAATATTTACATGAAGCCATCATGTTAACAATTAATTTCTTTAATAACTCTGTGAAATAACAAAATCTCTATTTCAATAAATCTTAGTACTAGCAAGTACTGAGTCAGTACTAATATTTTAATACAGAGATTTTTTTATTTCATAATGAGTTATCAAAAAAATTATTTTCAACCTAATATATTCATGCAAATATTTTTTACTATGAATAATTATTTCTAAATATCAGTATATTTTAATTTCTTTTTTTATAAATTTGAGATGTCGCATGAATAGCACGGTACAAAACCGTCAAAGCACCAACTTTTCAAAATCGTTTTCTCTCGAAATAAAATTATCTCATGAATGAGACGTTCAAACTTTTTGCCTCTTTTTCCTTCAAGTTTATTGAACAGCAGAATATAGGTTAAAAATCGAAACTAGATAAGGAAGATAATATATAATTTCTGAAAATAATATGTTGCAACGTTTAAAATTTTACGAAATAATTTTGAACTATATAAATACTTTGATAAACGCAGGTAATCAATACATTTATGATGCTTTATATAATGAGAAAAAATTCTGTTATACAATTATTTTTTGCATAGTTACGAATCCTAGAACGACAAACAAATTAATCCTCACAAAACTTTTATTTGCTTTGGAAGCATAATTTAGAATTCATGTAAGATGTTATATGTTGATGATTAAATAGCTTATGGAGTACAATATGTATACGGAGTACCATTTTAGTAAATTCCTTCTGCTTTCTCTTGTTTAATATTTAAAAAATTTACATTGTTTAAAAAAATAATCTTAGAGGCGCCCACATGCCTTGGGGGGGGGGGGAATGATAGGGTGGGCGCCGGGCGGGTTTCCCGCATCCCAACCTATGGCCAGCCCGCCACTGTGTGTTTGTGTTTGTCTTTTTGTTCTTGGTATTGTACCTGTTGCATGACTTGGTTGCTCTTCCCTCCATTCTAATTCTCTCCTGACCATTACGAATTCTAAATTCCTGTCCATATTTTCTCCTCTATTTACGTTTTCAATCGATTGTCTATCTCTGTTTTCGGTTTCTAAATTATCCGCACTCGCTTGTGCGTTATTTTCCTCAACTATAATTTCTAGAACTACATTATTTGTCCTATTATTTCTTACATTGTCCGAGGGGTTTGCCATTTTTGAAATGATTTTTATTTTCCCCGACCTTAGTCGCATTCGACTTTTTCTATTCTTTCCAATCTTTCAAGTCTCGATTTTTACTACTGCGGGGTTGTGCGTGGCCTGACCACGTAGCGGAAGTATCCACTGAGGGCGGGAACGCTTGAGATTACTTGGCTTACGTCACTCTAACTTTGATTTTTGCGCGCCAATTTCTTTTACTGACGCCGCTTGGCTTCTATTTTCTATAGTTTTCATTAGATTTTCCTCTAGTTTTTCCCTATCAGTTAATCTTTTCGATTCTATTTATTTATTGTTTTATTTTTTATTTTTAAATTCTTCACTTATCCAATCCTGCTACAAGGAGTACAGATAAGACGTTTTTTCATCAGGATAATTTTTGATTCATTCAAGGTGGCAGAGCTTGCGAGCACGCGAAGTATACCAACTATTTTTAACGGACATATATATATACAGTCTACCTGCACTTTAGCGAACTAAATTACATATCTACCGGCACTTTTTCTAAAAAATATACATTTTCAATTTTATCAATAATTTTCAAAAATTCCATTTAAAATGAAAATTCCAATTAAAAAATATTTCTCCTTCATGGCAAACATGCATCAATTTAAAATTTCTTTTTTCATCATTTTCAACGACTTCCGTTCTCGACTTTTAGGATTTTTGAGGGATTGTGGATTTTTATAGGAGGGCGCCAAATTTGTGAGGGATCTCGCAAATTAAAGGAAAGGTAATGAGTTGGAACGTTGAGAGAACAGGTGAAGTCAATAATTGATATTGTTAAAGGTAAAAATGGTTTATTTAAGCAAACTTACAATAGTAGTGGAACCTTCTGGTCCAAGCAACTTTGTTACAATACCCGGTAAGAAGGCTTGCATAGAATAGCATTGAAAATTTCAATTCATGTTAATACCTGATTTTCCCTTCGTTCTCTTAAACCAGAAACAGTAATTAGAAAGAAGCAACTGCTATACGTTTCAATACCGTTTGAAAAATATAATTTTCTACCTATCTAATACCAAAAGCAGTAAAAGGACAAGGTAAAATTCAAACATTAATTAATGAATTAATTAAATGAAATTAATTAAATAATTATTTAATTAATTATTAAAGTTAATTAATGCTTTTCAGAATACATAAATTCTTTTTGGTATCTGGATATCACACATCCTATTTCATTCAATTCAGTTATACCATTTGGAATTGAAGGTAATACGTTTCATATCAAATCAATTGAGATTTCTTGAATTGAAGTCACACCATCTCTTCGCAATGTATGTTGAATTCACTGTAATAGACCCTTCTTACTTTGAATTCAAAAAGCGGTAATTCAGAAAATTCAATGTACACATTTCGCGAATGAATTAAACTGAACTGAACACACTTCATATATAACCTTCTTTTTGGAATAGGAAAGAGAGTCATTAACACTATGTGAATAGACGGGAATTACATTTCTGAGCCACTTATTACTTTCTTGAACATTGAAGCCTGAAGGGAAAATCAGGTATTGAAAATAATAGGATTATCTCTAGGTTCACGCTGAAATCTTAAATTTTTAATTCTATTCTATTCAAGCCTTCTTACCGGGTATATATTGATTAGGTTGGTCCAGAAAAAGACATTTTCGAATTTTTGGAATTAGACTGAAAAATATTGTGAGCTACACAAACAAGCTTGGCCTGCTCCTTTGTTAAAGCTTGAGGCTCGCCTGACTTATCAATAATAATCACCTTACCTTAATCTTATTGCATTTCTGCAGAGAATTGTATCTGCCATATTCCATTCTTAATGATTCATATTGCAGCCTCAAGTCTAGATAACGGTATTGAAATGGTGTACACATTTAATTTATAATAATTTATTTATATGAATAATATGATTATTATGTGTTATTTTTTGTTCAAACTTGTTCTCGGGTTTAAAAAAAAAACCCGATTTTCCGTCATAGCCACGGACTAAGTCAAGTAACTGATAAGATGAGGAGCAGAGTAAAGTGCCATGCTATGTATAGTGTATTTATAGAGACTGCATAAATGCCCTATTATCACCTGAAATTGAAGTTGTTATCGATTCATTATACATTTTTGGTAATAATATTTTTTTTCAAACTTGTTCTCGGGTGAACCCGGGTTTTCATCATAGCCACAGACGATGTTTGAAATCTTTTGCGATGATTATTATTATTAATTATTAATCAAGTCTGAAAAATTGTACATTTTAATTAATTTAATTGAAATTATTATTATTAATTATTGTATTACATTTTAAGATTTTTTAAATAATTTAATTTATATTAATTACAAAGGGCCACAAAATTAAATCAAAAAGTCCTCTGACCAAAGAAAGTGGAATATATGTTTTCAGGTGCACTGATCACGCATCCGTTACACCTATGACCCCTCCACGTTAGCATCAAGGTCATTTGAAGGTCAGCTTCCCTTATTCGAGAGATATGATCTTTTTGACCTCAGATTCTGAAAGAGCAGGGAATTTTACGTTTGGATACATTTTTACCCACGGGTACGTGTGACCTCTAGAGGTCACATGAAGGTCCAAAGCATTCTTTAGAACTTCTAAACCTACTAGCTTGTCATGGTTTGCTAATATCAAGGTAACAGTCCTTACAGAATACGTTTTCGGATGCGCTGATCACGAATCCGTGACCTCTATGACCCCTCCACGTTAGCATCAAGGTAATTTGAAGATCAGCTTCCCTTATTCGAGAGATATCATCTTTTTGACCTCAGATTCTGAAAGAGCAGGGAATTTTACATTTGGATACATTTTTACCCACGGGTTCGTGTGACCTCTAGAGGTCACATGAAGGTCAAAAGCATTCTTTAGAATATCTGAACCTAGTAGCTTGTCAGGGTTTGCTAATATCAAGGTAATGATCCTTACAAAATACGTTTTCGGGTGCGCTGGTCACGAATCCGTGACCCCTATGATCCCTACACTTCAGGATCAAGGTCATTTGCAGATCAGAGGATATGACCTATACAAAAGCTATTGTTTATGAGGGATTCAAAATATATACACAGCAAGGCAGGCAAAAAATTTAAATACCTCAAATAATGTTATATTTAAGGTTTTTAAGTTATGGGATATTTAGATTTACTTTTTTCCTGCTGATGTATGAAACTTTAAAGTTATAAGATATTTAAATTGAACTCCTCGGTCTTTGTATAACGATTTTCGTTATATGTTCTCTAATGTCCTCTAATGTCCTCTCATATCCTCTCAAACAAAAAAATTTGTTTTATGGCACGATCCTCTTTTTGTCCTCTTCCAGTCCTCGCTGGAACGGGAAGGCGCCGAGGTGATGATTAAATATATGAAAGCGAAAGTAGGGGAGACAAAATGGAAATGGAACGAGAAGGAAGGCAGAATGCAGGTGATTCGGCTGGAGGAGAAAGAAGAGGAAGACTAATAACAGAAGAGATGGAAGAAACAGAGAGCAGTGAAAATGTTCAAGTGAAAATGTTCAAGTGAAAAGCAGCGCAAGCTGGTTCAGGCATATACGCCTGTGTCTAAAAGAAATGGCGGAATTCAGCGCCACCTACCACCGTTTTAGTACCAAATACTCTCTGAGCATGTCTTAGTGCGCATGTATGTATGCATTGATGGTTTGAGTGTGTTGAATTGAATTTGTAAGTCAAGATAAATCAAATAATTAATGCAAAATCCAGGATATACTAAACAGAAAATATGTAAAAATGATTACAAATATGTTTTTCGTACTTTCTGTGTGTTAATTCCAGAATTGCTCATAAATTCTTCAATTTATTTTCGATTAGATATTATAATAACGCTTTCAAAAAGTAATGCTTGTAAAAGACACCTGACGTCCCTCATCATCAAACAATTTGCGGCAACTACCACCACTTTTGCAACTAATCTGCACCCCTCTGTGCCCCGCCTAAGTCCACTCTTCGGCCATTTCTATTACACACAGTCGTATAGGCCTGAGATGGTTGGTGGTTGTTGAGAGGGTATCCTAAATTAATCATTATTATTATTATGAGAAGTTGTAGGCTCCGGAAGCTACGATCATGGTTCCTTAAAGCAACCAATCCCGACGCATCTGGAACGTTTACGTCATCCACTTTTGCTCCTTCTGTCCCAGAAGGTAAGCAAGAGCGGGAAATTTTCACGAGCGAACATCGTTCAACACTGTTCCTTGGGGTCAGGTCTTTAACCGCGGATGACCTTACGCGGCAGACTGGACAGTTGGAGATGAAGGTTTCACCTCTGGATACTTTTTTAGAGCTACCAATCTTTGTAGAATGTTATGAGGAACAGTGTTGACGGACCAGATGAAGTGATCCCAGAAGAACAGCCTTTTGCATCCGGTTTGCGATGGAATGAGCCTGACGCTGGCAAGCCGGAATCTTGTTGAGTTGGCTAAGAAATGAAGCTTTCATACCTCCAAGACAGCCGATTATGAGAACTACAAGATGGATTTTGTAGCCTTGGTACAGCCTGCTAAGCTCGAAAAGAAGTGCTT
>CAKNWU010196728.1:0-14089 GCA_932072015.1 Andricus quercustozae | reverse complement strand
GACTCGCTAGTGATGAGTGTACTACTGTATGGCGTAGAGGTATGGGGGTGGAAGGAAAGTGAAGAGGTAAATAGGACACAGGAGCGGTATGTAAAGTGGACATTGGGGTTGGCAAGGTACACGCCCAATTATATTGTCAGGAGGCAGACGAGGAGAACGAGTATAGGGATTATAGCTGGGAGTTCAGCGTGTAAATATGAGGAGAAATTTTTGGAAGAGGGGGGAAGTAAGCTGGTTAGAGAGTGTTGGTAAGAGAAGGAGAACAAGAGAGGGGTGGGAGGATGGAGGCTGAAAGGGAAAGATATTTTAGAGCGAATGGACTACAGATGGATGAAGTGAGAAGGATGCATGAGGAAGGAAGAAAGGTATATGAGGTGGTTAAGAAAAATGGCATGGCGAGAGAGAAGACAGCAGGGGAAGAGAGGATAAGAGAGTTAAGGTTTAACGGGAACTATCTGTGGATTATGCGAAGGGCGAGAGGGCAATATATGTGTGAGAAAGGAGAGAAAGGAAGTCAGGAGCTTATAGCGAGGATGAGATGTAGGTGCATGGAGGATTTTTATAGGTTCTGGAATCTTGTTCTCTTGTCAGTGCCGAATTAGAGCTTCGACAAGATTGTCTCCACCATTATCTATAATTCGGACCGCCTCTCGTGGATTGCCCCCTAAGGAGCCTTCCACTTTTGGCGGTGGGTTAGAGAAGGGTCCCGAAACGGGCCCCTCATTATTATTATTTTTTTTTTGTGAGTTTATTTTAGTCCCATGAGAATCTACGGAAATAAGAAACACCCCCCGCAGAGCCCCGCTTACAGGAGGGCGGGTCTATATAATATGCGATTCGACCTGGTGTCGCAAAGTTTTAGTGCACGGTTTGAAACCACTCATTTCAAACTTCAAAGCTTACAGTATTTTCCAAGGTGACAAAATGATATACACTGCAACCTGGAATTAGTTACCTCGAAGCGATTGAAAATCCATTTATCAATTTCTCACGAAAAAAAAAAACCAATTTAGCCTGACGGTATCGCACTGAGATAAACGATTATTCCGTGAAAGGACTATTATTAGAAGAATTTTTTGTCAGTAAATGATAATAATTTAAGAAGATCTCAATACAAAAAATTTGTAACTTGAACTGAAATTACATTTTTTTATAAGTATTTAAAAAAAAAGAGAATTCGAACACATCTTTTTATCACAACGTTTGTTTGATTTTTTAAGAATTTTGTATTCAATAAATCTCTTCTCGAAAAACTGTTGTTTGTCTAGTTATGTACTAACACCCTTTATTTGACAAACATCTGTTAAAATTAAGCATAATATAGACACTTTAAAGACTGATATTGTTTTTCGAGTGTCCCGCGACCTCGAAAACCTTGAAAACGTTTATAAAAAATCTTTCTACTGAAAAGTTGTTTGTTTATCAAGATATAATTGATGTTTTACTTATTACATAATTAATAAAGTGATTTCTAGGCATTTTTTGTAGACTCTACCAATTATTTTATAGATGGCCATGAAGGGACTTCAATATTGTAAATAATTCTATAAAATTCTAATTTCGTTTCCACTAATATAGATTGTTAAAGGATACATTTTTTTGTGATATTCAACTGACAAATGATGAAAATTATTATTTGAAAATTTCGATTATAATTCAGTTTCGGAATTAGAATGAGACATGGCCATATAGCGGATTTCTCAAGGGTTTCACCACTCGGTTTTTGAGTGTACACCAGATTACAAAACATTACTAACGATTTTAAAAGGTTTAAAAATATTCAGATTTTAAGAGATTTTTCACACATTGAAAATATGTAAAGATTTCAAAAGAATTCCAAAGACTTTAAAAAGGGTACAGTACACCATATTTTAAAGGTATCAAAACATTTCAAAGATTTTAAACGATTTCAAATATTTAAATTATTTCAAATGGATACCAAAGATTTTAAAAAAATTCAAAAAATTTCAAATGTTCCAATGATCTTAAATATCACAGGCCCACAAAAAAAAATTTGGTTCTGAGTCTTGGATGCCAATATGATATTCCCATGTATTTTTCCCGCTGAAACCGAATCCTCAACCCGTTTTAGCTCTACACGTCCGGATTTTGACATAACCTCGAAAAACACCTGAAAAATCGCTAAAACTGGTCAAATCATTTACCCCATAACACTTTCCCCCCCCCCCCCAATTGGTAACCCTATAACACCATTATCTCATAATCCCCTAACCTCGTGACACCATAACACCATAACAGACGGATAATACTCTACTGATTGAAGAAAAAACAAAGTAAATACAATTAAAGTGTTATGAGGTTTTGAGGGGTTTGAGGTATATGGGGTAACGCAGTGCAGGGGTTTTGAGGTTATCGTTTTGTGGGATATTGGGGTTATAGAGTTACTTACTCAGGACTATCTGCTACAAGAAAAACTCACGAAATTGTTCTGTTTTTCCGAAACAGATTTTTATACTAAATGAGGTTCGGGGTGGTTCATATATTATGTAAGCCTTTTTTCTTTTGTTTCTATCGTTGTGTCATTCTCAACTTCACAGCAATTCTGTTTTCGTCTTTATTTAAACAAAAGAAAAGCGGCTTAAGTAATATATGAACGACCCCTTACGGGATTTTGAGGTTATGGGGTTATGGTATCACGAGGTTAGGGGATTATGAGATTATGCTGATATAGGGTTACCAATTTTTTGTTTGGGGGTGGGGGTGAAAGTGGTATGGCGTAAATGATTTGACCGGTCTAAGGGATTTTTCGAGTGTTTTTTGAGGTTATGGCAAAATCCTGACGTGTAGAGGTAAAACCGGTTGCGGATTCGGTTTCAGCGGGAAAAACTACATGGGAATATCATATTGGCCTGTGTATTTCAAGGATCATAAATATTTTACAAAAATTTCAAAATATTCCTAAAGATTTTACAGAAATTTCAAGATATCGCAAAGATTTTAAGCACGTCAAGAGATTTTAACAAATGCACAAAGATTTCAAAAGATTTCAAAGATCTCCCAAACATTTCAAGGATTTGAAAGACAACTTATATTCGTAAATAATTAAGAATTTTTTTATTTATGGTTCTGCTTTCTTTAAAAAATTTTGGCCAATAAAAAATGAAATGCATCATTTTTACATCTATAACAAACGGTTATTTCATTATTTCATGTAAAAAAAAAGAAGACCTGGAAAAACTTGACTTCTTGACCTGAAAAACATGGAAAAGCCCTTAAATTTCGTTCCTAGAAATCGCTGGACACCCTGGATTTATTTCCCAACTTAATAGGAATCTAGTGACAGCCTAGTAACAATCCTGCACTTTTACCTATTTATTTACTTTATATTTTCGAATGTTATGAAAAACTACCGCAGTGTTATTATCAGAGCAAGAAACGGGGAGGAATTAATAAAGCTTTTCACGCATTATTATAAGGAATGGAAAATAAAAATTATGCACAACTTGAGACCACTTACATCACATCTTGGGATTAAATAATTTGTTTACTCATTGAAGTGCGTCTTCAAGACATTCAAAAACAAGCGATTTCTGTCGTCATTGTCGGTGCACATGATTTGCTTGTGCAGGAGAATAAACCATTTTAGCTTTATAATGTTAACGTCCGGCAAATTGTCCAAATGATTTAAAAAGAGCCTTTGTATATCCTCAAGGTCTGGTTCATTCAGTGCAAGGCGTCTCTCTTCCTCAGACTGTTGTTTCATTAAGTGTTGTAGATTCTATTTGCTCGTGAATGGAACGAGCTTGTACAATTTTTAATACTTTACGAGACTTTAAAGGAATGTTTAATTTGAACCCTAGCTGCGATTTTTTTTTGTGAGGGCGTGCGAGGTAATGCTGATGCTTTTTGAATTTTCTGAACGTAAACTCGTATCCATTAAGCAGGCGCTTACCATAATCTTTTCTGTCTTCGAACGAATGAGGGTATTCAATAAGGCAATGGATAGCGATTCCACGATATGCGTTGTTAGCAATATTGGTATCATGCAATCTAATTTCACCTACGATTTTTTGCACCACAGAAGTGCGTGAACTTTTACTCAACTCTGCGCTTCTATCTGGACCAAATCATATGCCGTCAATTTCTCCCAAGGTACCTTGTATTGATCCCAAGATATGAAAGCATTTCGCTTCTCTTGTAAGTACTGAGATATGGGGAATGGTTTTCCAATTCCTGATTAAGAATGGTTTCTTCTGGTAATGATCCTGCTGGTTACACGGGTTCTTCAGGAATCGCACCCTGATCTTCTACGTGTTCCACAGATACAGGCGTAGAATTGAGTTTTTCTTCATCTTTATTTTCAGAAGAGTTTGCTTTGTACCATTCTTCAGATTCAGCCAATAAAATTAATGGTTGAGATTGTAATGACGTTAACTTCAACACACTTTGTGGAATTTTCTCCAAAGCTTAGCAGGGAAAATTCCCCAAACATTCGTGTGGAATATTAACCAAAAAGTGGTGAATTTTGTCCAAGAATTGATGGGGAAAATCCCCTATGCTATTGTTTAGTAATACCTAAAATTTATGGAAATTTCCCGGCCTTGGTGTAGGGAAAATTCCACAACATTTATGGAAAATTGCACAAAACTTTGTGAATATTGATAATCATTATTTAGGGAAATCTCCCTAAACTTTTCTGGAATATGAATAAAAAATTATGAATTTTATCCAAAATTTTATGGGAAATATTCCCTATGTTATTGTGTAATCGCTGGAAATTTCGGGAATTTCCCAAAATTTATGTGGGGAAAACCCCCAAAATTTGTGCAATACCAATAAAACAAAAGCAAGGGTGACCTGGACCGTAGCAATGGAAGAGCCTCGCCCAGAACGAAAAGTCTTGTTGATCATCATGTTGTTGATCACAATTGCCTTTGGGCCAGGAAAGTATGCTTTACTTCGCGTGAACTGCTTTCTTAAACACTCTACGCGTAATTTCTGTTGCGAGGGAGGCGGAAAGTCGCGCCCTGGCGTATTTTCTTCCAAACTGCCATCACCAACTTAATGATTATTCATTCAAAATTGAAAGAAATTTATGAAAATTTGAAACTTCCTATGCCGAACTGTTAAAAATCTACAATTTTCTATCATTTTTGATGAAATCTACGGAAAGTAATCTTTGAGACGACTATGACATTAATAAATATTTTCGCCAAAAACTGCGTGAAATTAGGAAAAATATTGTACTAGTTTACCACAAGGAATCATTAAATTCCCCAAACTGTAGGAAATATTCCCAAACTTTTGTAAAGATTACCATAAGTTTCGGGAAATTTCCCAAAAAATTTTAGGTATTATCTAATTTCCTAAATTTTAGGGAATTTTCCTCAATTTTTTAATGAATTATAAGAAATTTTAGGAACATTTCCCCAAATCTTGGGGAAATTGATTTTCCCCAACGAAAATGTGGATTTTTCCCCACTGAAAAGTGGGGAAAATTCCCGAAATTTTTCACATTGTAGTGACGCAACAAGTCATCGTCGTCAATATCTGTACCGTCTGCTTCCAGCACAAGTTTTACTCCGTCCGTGTTCAGTTTATCACTGCCTTTCCGTATGACATCAGACAATAAAGTATTGCTTTCCTCTAGACGAATGGCTTTCTTTTTGGTTCTATCTGAGGACCAAGTCTTGAAAGACGACATTTGCAAAATAGTCCAGAAAATAAAGAATTGTTGCTTTATTTTTATTAAAAATATACGAATATTTGAGCATATCTACTTTTTTAAATGGATTGAAAATAGAGTAATGTCAAAAAATTGGCCCCAGAATCATTCGGAAAACAAAAAAAGTGTGGATTTTTTAGGACAGTATTTTACTGATTTCTCCATACATGATTTGTTATAATATTTTTTCTGTTTGTCGAAACATTTGACTGACTGTCACCAGTGCGAAATTTATCAGAAAATTATAAAATAACATTCGTGAAGAAATTTCTGGTTGCAGTTTAATGAAAATGTTACCTTATAGATCTAAAATATCTAAATAATTGGTTATAAGTTTTAATAGAAACATAATTGCAACATAATGAACATTAAATATCTATTTGAAGTATTCCAAAGCTCTCAAATACAAATAATGTTTGATAGGAAAAATGAATTTTTATGGAATTTAACAATTTAGACTTTACTTTTTCAAGCTTATGCAATTAAGAAAGTAAATTTCGGAAGAAAATAAAAGACATTGAATTATGGACACTCTTTAAATTTGTTATGATTTCAGACGTTAATATTATTCAGACGTTATTTTTTTTAATTAGTTAATTAACATCTTTTCATGAAAATGAGTTCAAAGTGGAATTTTATTGGCTCAGAACCATTTAGCTTAGCGTTCAAAAAAGTGGCCCAGCAACTGAATATCTTACGATAACTGAAACCCTTCAAATTTTTTTTAAATGGTTAAAAAAGTGGGGAAAAATAAGTTTTTTGGAAATTGCTTCTTTGCGCCTATAAAAGAAATACAACGAGCTTCGTGGGTTGTTTGTGAGTCAAAAGAGTGTCACTCACGAACTCGGTTGAGTCCGGTGATTTGTGTCGCAGCCGAAGGTAAGTGGCAGCCAACTATAGATAACTGGGTTTTCCAATCCCGAGCCATCCCCGGCCAGGACGTGATTAGCCGTGGTGCACACGAGGAGTTTGGAAAACCTTCGTTCGCGTCAAACACATGTTGACGCGAAAGAAGTGAGAGAGACGAGAGGAACGGAAAGTGACGGTAAGCAGTCAGCAGTGATCGACCAAGGGTAAAATATTCCTGCCTGAAAAGTGGACTCACTGGAAATTAATTTTGAGCGAAACATGTGAGCTTGGGAGTTTTTCGGGAATTTCGGGTAATTTTCGGTGGTTCGAAAATAAATTTAAGGGAATAAAGGGAAACCGTCACCAGTTTCTGAGCTTTTCCCGTCTCATTGTATTTTTTTTGGAGTTAGTCGACTTCAGATAAGTTAGAAGAATGAATTCTTACCACCGTAGGGAGGGGGAACCGAGAAAAGGCGATACGCGGGCAGACCCCGGTCTACCGGAAAGTTCGGCTAATAGCGAAACTCAGTCCGTAGCCGGAGCCGCGTCGGAAGGGCTGATCGAGGGTCAGGATGGGCGATCTAGGGCCAATTGCAATTTTAACATCAGAATGTTAATCAGCGACCCCAAAAATCTTAAGATAACTTTCTATAACAATTATTTCTGATGTGCATCTCGAGTGAATACCGGTAGCCTATCAGGCACATTGCATCTAAACTAGGAAGTTTTAGGGTTGCGTCTAACGAAGGCTTAAGGAAGAAATCGCTACGGCACCGATTTTGACATATCCTGAATTTGAGGTCTCGTTCGTACTCCAGACCGATGGGCACTTGACCTGCTCGTATACGATTTCGAGGACGTACACCGGAAAGGAGCTTTGCACCACGTGGTACCGGAAAAGACTGCGCGAGTTGGAGGAAGACCCAAGAAAATTCCATGGTTGGAATATCGTTGACGGAATGTTATATCGACACCTTCCTAATTCGTAAATAGGCCCGGTATTGAAGACCTAGGGGGATGGAAGTTGGTAGTACCAGCCACGAGAAGACAAAATGTCTTTGACGAGGTGCACAACAATCTACAAGCCGCACATCTGGGAATCGACAAGACATACCGGAGAGCGTCGGTCCAATATTACTGGCCAGGCATGTATCGCGACATTTCTCTATGGGTACGTTCGTGTGACACCTGTCAGCGAATAAACGCTGACCAGAGACCTGCAGCGGGCCTAATGGGTCGCAGGGTAGTGCAGCAGGCTTGGGCCGTAGTGGCCACCGATGTAATGGGCCCTTGGCCAAAAACAGAATTGGGATTCGAATAATTGGTGGTATTTGAAGACCTTTATACTAAATGGGTTGAACTGTCGGCCATGAGACGAGCACCGGAAGTGGTCATTTCAGACAACGGAACAGAACACGTCAACCAAGCGTTTCAAGGGTTGACACAGACTCATGGAATCCGAAATTCCTTCACCCCAGTGTATCACCCACAGGCGGACCCTGTGGAGCGAGTGAATCAGTTCCTCAAAACGATGATCTCAGCATACGTGGCCCAAGACCATCGGCAGTGCGAAGTATACCTTAAGGATTTTAGGTTCGCCTCCAACACGGCCGTGCACAGTACCATGGGCATCAGCCTGCCTACTTGAATCTAGTTAAAGAACCAAAGCCCTATAACAACCTGCACTGAAGAGTAGAAGCACCACCCGAATTGCCCCCACCCGATAACGAGGAGTGGAGGCAAAGAAAAGACCACCAGGGAAATGGGAGCGTCCCCTACTCGCCTGTTCATCCTATAGGCGCAGTGCCGTCCGTCCGGCGGAACCGTACGAGGATCCGAAATTCGGGGCGCCACGGAGGGAGGCACATGCAGGATGTGCAGAGGTCGGGGACACCGCTGGGATGACTGCCCAACCCCAGGACACTTCTCATAAGAAGTAGAGAGAAGCATTAATTTTATTGTTTTTTTTTATTGTCATTTCTTTTTCTCTCTTTCCCCGTTGCTTTTGGGACCTTTGTGGTTTGTAGATTTCTTCGTCCAACCCGGAGTGTTTTCTTTTTGAGTGGATCAACATTAAATTTTCTTTTGTAATTTTCTACTCTCCTATTCATTCCTAACAAATAGGATATTTAGACAAGCGCCTTCTTTTATTTACGGGTGCCCAGAATTAAGTTAAGTAACTTTACCGCTAGACGCAAGCAAGGAGAGAATACGCGTTCCAGGTTACAAAAGTAGGTCTAGGAGATCCAGAAGCGAGAGCCATGCGAATCTGGGAGGACCTGGTAGAGGACCCACAGTAGACCAGCCACAATTTAGTTTTTTAAATGTTTTTTTTCGGTTTGTTCATTTCCCCACATAACATGTTTTCTGGGGTAGCATTTTAAAGGAGGCGCACGAGAGTGCGGGCTGGGAAGGACTAAAGGAGGGGAGACGAGGTCACCGCGTGAGTAACTAAAGCCGGTAGGCTTCGGCTAGGCCCGGGGGAGTTGTAGCGAAGTTTTCGAGAACACTCAGATGGTTGTTCCGGGGTTTCGCGAAGCCGTACCTAAACTCGGAAACAGAGGAACGGCCGGTCAGAGACAATTAATAAGAACACTCTTACCGTCCAGTTAGAAAAAATATTTATAGAATTAGCCAACACAATAGATACTTATATTTTAGGATCCACGTCGAAGCGCCAAAGTATCCTCAATTTAAATAATATTGTAGTCCTCCATAATTTGCGTAAACGGGGTCGAGATCGTAACTGTGTATCAAACTGAAAGCTCGTAAACACCGAGCAGACAGCGCAGACAGCTAACACGAAAGAAGTAGGGCGGGAGGATGGAACGAAACCAGCACGGCGCACCAGTCCCGCGAATGACATGGCGTCACTACCGGACGGCCATGTTTCAGCTACGAAGTGGGGAGGTGCCACAACTAGCAGCCATTCTCCATCGTCAGCACCATGATATGGCGTCACTGCCAGACGTCCAAGTTCAACGACGAAGTGGGGAGGTGCCACAACTCGCAGCCATGTTTCGCAAATCCACACCATTAAGCTCCACTCGCAGTGTCGAAGGCAATACGTAACAGGGTCGACTAGCCCTGTACCACGGCGTGGCTGGACGACCCCGTGCTGCTAAGATCCAGTAAACGTCCATGTTCGAGACAGCGCGTGAGGACCAATGGTCAGCAAGCAGCAAAGGTATGAAGGCACCCATTGGCCGAGATCGACAGGCCAGCCATCTTCACTCCAACCGAACAATCGACAAGCGCGACACGAAGAGTCGAGAACGAAGGGAGCGGAGAAGAAGGCGTGACCTGTCACTTAGTTTTCTTGAATTGGCGGCGGTGCTTTCGGGAGAAACCGAGACCAGGGGGGTTTTTATTTATTTTGGAAAGACCGATATCCTAAAAATGGCCGAAATGGAAAATGTCAATGCGAAGTACGCCCAATGGTTGCAAGGTGAGTGGTCTCTTCACTATTTTTCTCAGCATATCAGTTTTCGTTTCTCGGCCTCCATGCGGTGTGACTTCCGGGACCGCGTGTGCATAAAAGTAAAAAGTGTATGGTGTCGAGCGACACTCCCGTGACGCCAGGGAGTGTGGCACGCCCGACTCATAGCCCGACGATATTTAGTTAAGGCGGGCCTTTTCTCCAGGAAACCGTTGGTGTGGGCACGCGTATCACACGTCAGGCGACGTGGTGCAAGCACGGGCGTCTCGGGCGGCCATTTTGGATGAAGGGTGTCACTCTGGCGATCGGTCTACCATTTTTGGTATCCGTGAGATTCACGGAAATGTTTCCGTGATTGTTGATAAACTATGTAGTGTTTCTCTTGAATTGAGTAAATGTTTTTTTTTATAATGCGCACTTTTAAACTGGAGTCGTTAGCTAGTGAGCCTAGTAGTTGCGACGTGACCGGAACCGACGGGGCTCGGATAGGGTAATCTATCTGGCGCCTGTAAAAGAAATACAACGAGCTTCGTGGGTTGTTTGAGAGTCAAAAGAGTGTGATTAATCTCAGTTGTGAGAAAGGGTAGCACCAGCACTGCACACCGACAAAATGCGGAACTAATGCAATCAATGGGCCTGCGCGGCTGAAAGGGGCATTAGTAGCGGGAAATTTAAATTAGCACCCGGATAACTTTTGAAAAACTGATCAGATTAGGTTGCAATTTTACACACAGTTTAAGGGACCAAAAAGAAAGATCGATTTTGTTAATCTTTCAATGATTGTATTAAATCAATTGCATCTGATTGCATCTGAGCAGGTTAGTATATATTAGGGTTTAAATTAATTTTAATACTGTGCTTGTTTTAAACTTTTAATTTCTAAACTAATAAATTCAATCGTAGAGATACAAACAGAAAATTCAAGAGAACATAAATAATGTTTGCGCTCGTCTTTTGGATTTCGCGCTCGATAATATATTTATCTTGCAATTCGCGCTCGATAATGTATTAGCATCTCGTTCCTCATACCCTAGATTAATGCAATTATAGGTCAAGCATCTACAACTGTAATTTGGTGATCGTGAATTAACGTTTGTTAAAGTTCATTCTGCTTTAACGAACACATTCTCATCACTTTAATATTCGTTCTTTAATTTTCATTAATTTTTATTCTCAGCTACCCTGAGAAATGTATTATTTCAATAAATATATATTATTACAATTCATAATATGCCCTGATATTGAAACATAAGTATTTTCATTGTCTTGTTTTTATAATGAAAAAACGTGCGCATTAGGGTGGTTCAAAAATGCATTGGAATTTTTTTTCTGGAATTTTTATGAATAACGCCCGGAAATTTGTTCGAATCTACACAAAAATAAATCCGTTTTTTGTTTTAATGATATTCAGAAGTGGTGTAAGTCGCACGAAGTTTAACACATATTTTCCATAAGAAAAAAATAGGGCTTTGTAAATTTTATTCAGAATCCTCAATATTAGCTGAATCGAATCGAAACTCGACAATTCTCTTCAAAATTAGCCATAGAATACGAATACAATATTATTTGTCAAATATCACCTCTGTGAGTTTGTTTTATAGGGCCCCAAAAAACCCCATAAGTGAAAAAATGGGTTTTGCGAGTTTTTGGCGCTAATTATTATTTTTTTGATGTTTTTTAATGCAAATTGTTTCTGATACAGGCAATACTACTTTATACTGATAATTAGATGTTTAAATGAATTGCTTAAACAATTTAATATCGTTTTGAGCAATTTTCTCTTCGAATGGAGATAGAAAGTCGCGGTTTTTTCCAAACTTTTCCACTTTTTGTCCAATTTACAATTAGAGAGAAGTAATAGTTTATTAATATTAACAATCATAAATATTTAAACAATTTATTATTATTTTTCAAAATATTATCTTTAAATAATGCTAGAAATTGCTGTTTCTTCTGAAATGTCCAACTTTTTGTTCATTTTTCACTTAGAGTGAGTTAATATTTAATTTAATATAGCAAAAATAATAGTTTAGGCAAATTATTATAAAATAATTATCCGCAGAGTTATGAAAATGAGAGAAAAAAAAGATATGAGAAGTCCAAAGTGGATTTATGCCAGGAAGATCATGTACGGATCAAGTATTTAGCTTAAGACAGTACACAGAAAAAAGTTTGAAAATAGAAAGGAAAGTTTTTTGTGTGTTTGTTGACCTAGAGAAAGCATCTGACAAGGTGGATAGAAGTAAACTTTGGGAATTCCTTAAAGAGTACGTAGTCAATGGTTGGCTCCTATAAGCAATACAAACGATATATGCAGGTAACAAAGCGAGTATAAGGGTTAATGGGAAACTGAGTGTAGGTGTAGATCTCGAGACACGGAGGGTACGTGGTTTAGTTCTCGCAGATGACAAGGTTATTGTAGCAGAATCAGTCAAAGACTTGCAAAGAATGTTGAGCAAATTAAATACAAGCATGAAGAACTTGGTCCTCAAAATTAACGTAAATAAAACAAAAATCATAGTGTTTGATGGAAAAGGTGAGAAAACAGTGTGCAACATTGTCCTAAATAATGAGACATTAGAACAAGTTAATAAGTACATAAATCTAGGTAGCCTATTCACTAGTGACGGGAAGATAGATTGGGAATTAGACAGGCGCACAAACGAGGGTCAAAAGGTTATCGGTAGAGCGGGGTCCATTCTCAGAAGTAAAAATATATTAAGAGAAGCCAAAATGGCAATACATATTTCTATATTTGTACCGACTGTGCTATACGTTAGCGAGACATGGACTTGTCAAGAAAAGGACAAAAGAAAAATTAGCGCGATTGGCATGAAAGCTCTGCCCACAATATGCGGGAAGACACAGATGCACAAAGTATAGTAAATAGCAGTATGCCAGTGCCACTGGTACTTGTTTTTCACTCCATTTAACTTAGAGCCGGACTCTCTCTCATGAGAGGGCCCAGCACTTATTCGAGTGAATAAATATTTACTAATTAATTTATTAAGGCTAACCGATCGTTCCTTTAACCTAGAGCCGGACTCTCTCATACAAGAGGGCCTAGCACGGATATGTTTCAAATAATAATTCGTGTTATTCGAACTTAATTTTTTTATTGGAGCTCCAGTTTACTTGAACAATTTCTACATTTAACTTAGAGCCGGAATCTCTTTCACGAGAGGGCCCAGCACTTTTTTTTTTATCCTGAGCAAACAAATATTCATTTATTTATTACACTAACCGATCGCCACTTTAGCTTAGAACCGGACTCTCTTTCACGAAAGGGCCCATTCAAACAAAGAAACAGTATCTCCTCAAACGAAACCAACATTCGTTGTTTTCTGATTTGATTTACCACCACGATTAACATACCAAGAATAACATAACCTGTCAAAAATGTGTAGTGCAGCAGTGTGAATGAGACCTTAATCCGAAAAGACATAAGAAGCCATAAAAACAGGATAGCTTATATGATGTGCTTATGTGACGACAAATAGTTTATAAAAAGAATGTGAGTAGAGTGAAAGACGCCTGAAATAAAGACCTTGGATACGAGCGGTGTTGCGGCACGAACGTGTAATTTAAATAAATAACACGAAAATTCTAGATCAATCTGAAAGATCTTTACCTCCTTCCCCACATCACTATTTTCCAACCGATCGAGTCTTAATGGCTTAATGGTATAATAATAATTAACTTTTTCCATATTCATAATAGATAGTTGAGGTTTGTTTCTGAATTTTCCAACTTTTGTTTTTCCAACTTTTGTTGTTCAGAAAAATTATTATTGCCAATAACTATCTTCATCAATATTAATGCCAGACAGTTGCGGCTTTTTTCTCAAATTTTTGAATATTTGCCCACTTTTCACTTAGTGCGATCATAATTAATTTAAGTTAATAAAAATAGTTTTTTAAAAAATTTACGATTGTTTATAACTATTTTCTATTAGATAAGTGCCAGAAAGTTGCGCATTCTTCTGAAAAGTTTAACTTGACTTTTCCTTTTTACTTATGAACAAATGATAAATAATCATTAAAGAGAAACATATTATAAACAATCTCGTTCTTTTTCATGAATATCTTTTGCTGGAGGGTGCCGATATCAAAATA
>CAKNWU010196685.1:0-11616 GCA_932072015.1 Andricus quercustozae | reverse complement strand
CTTAAATTAAAGATAAGATTTCAAAGATTATGTTCTGTCAATTTTAGATTTTTTCAAACAGTGTCCCTAGTTACAGCACGAGTTGAAGTTAAAGTACAGCGGTGATCATCGACTTAAACTCGACGCAGATACGCTTGGAAATTTGATATCATATCTTGGGAACCCTTCAGGGTTAGTCAAGTTTTTTTGACTTAAAATAAAAATAACATTTCAAAGATAACTAACGTCAATTTGAGTTTTTTTAAAATCAGTTTCCTAGGTTACAGCACGAGTTAAAGTTAAGGTACATGCGTGATCACCGACTAAACTCGACGCAGATATGCTTGGACATGTATGGTCATTTTTTAGTCATATCTCGGGTACCCGCGTATATTTTTAAAATTTTATTAGCGTTGAAGTAGAGGTATAAAATTCCAGAAAATCTTCATATTTGTATAACTTTTAACGCGGTATATTCTGTGCAAACGGTCAAAAATGTCTCTCTTAGGTCATTCGGCACGGAATTTCATGAACTTTTCAACTGTTTTTCAACAAAGTTTCTCCTTTCTTTCGAACCAGTAATCAGGTTTCATAGGCAGCAGTGATTATTAATGGTACTCACCGCGCTAGTCGTGCTGACAATTTTCGACGTTAGTTTAATTGTTATCAACATTAGGGATTTAATAACTATGAATAAAATTCTCGTCGATCGTGTGGTTATGTTAATTTTAGCTGCTGAATAAAAAAAAAGCTGCTCATGAAGTTTAATGTAAAATTTTTCCAATAATGCAGAAGAAAATGAGACTCTTAGGAATACTATAGAGAAGAGGGCTTATCTCAAAAGTTTTCCTATCCCTTTTGTCAAGGCCCTGCGAATAAATGGCCCTGAATGAGTTTCTAAAACAATGCAACGGGAAAATTAAAACCTGGATGAAATAAGTGTTAGAATCGCGTGCTGCTACCGTCCTACCAATGTAATAGGCTGTATCCATCTTGCGGTAACATGGCACAATTGCACGGAGAAAGGGTTAATCGTCCATACGTGCATTTATATTTAAAATTTTTTTATCGTATTCACTTTACATGTACCTACTACCTACTTTGGCATTTGGATAGTCACGTGATTCGATTACATGTAGGTCGAATTAAATAACACATACTTTTTTTCAAAATCACAAGAGGGAATGAATCTCTAAGATAATTTTTTTATAAATTTTGAATCGGGGTGTCTACCAAAATCATAAGAAAAAATTCCCTTACAACTCCAGGTTTTTTCCGGATATCTCAAGATTTTTCCAGGTCTAATTTTTTATAGTAAAGAGCCATTTAAGTATTGCGCATTTTTTTTAAACAATCAACTCGGAATATTTAAATACAATTTCTCGAGGTTATTATAAATAATGTTCGTTTCCAGTCCTTGCAAACATCTAATTATGTAAAAATAGTACTATTTATATGTCAAATACAATAACTGTTTTTTCATTTGTGAAAGTAACTTTATTACAGGATAAGTAATTTCTTAATGGGACCATGCTCTAGTCTAGGGATTTAATTAATATCTTTAATTTAAAAAGCTTTGACAAATTATGTGAGTTCATGAATTTTAACAATAATTCAAAGAAATGTTTATTTTATCTTTGTGTACTTGAAATACATTGCATATTTAGAATATTATTATTTTGGATGAAAGATATTTCCCAAGTGGGTAAAAACTCTGTAAGAACGTGGTAAATAAGAAGATTTTTCAAGAAAATTGGAAAACATATTGTTTAACTAAAATTAATGTGAATACCATATTAAATTAGATCAAAAACGCCTAAAATTCCTCAGACTTGAAGTAATAATATTACATTTTTAACAATATGGATGAATTTGCAAGCAAGTAATTGAATTGTCAACTAAAAAAGATGAATTTTTCACCAAACAGTTGAATTTTTAACTAAAAAAGATTAATTTGCAATTAAAAATGAATTAGTTAAATTTTCAGTCAAAAAATGTAATTTTTATTCAAAAATAAAAACGAATTTTTAACAAAATAGTTCAACTTTCAACCAAGGTCATGAATATTCAACTCAAATGATGAATATACAACTGGAATAGTTGAATTTTCAAACAAAACGATAAATTTTCAACAAAACAGATTAATCTTCCACCAAAAAGACGAATTTTTGATTAAAAGATATCAATTTTCAAACAAAAATTGAATAGTTAAATTTTCATTTAAAAAAAAAATAATTTTCAGCTAGTGATACATTTTTAGGTAAATTTATGAAACATTTGACTGGATTAGTTGAATTTTCAGTTGAAACAATTAATTTTCAAAAATAGGGGAAGTACATTACTTTAAGTGCAATTAATGTGAATAGTATATTAAATTTAATCTAAAAATGATAAATTTTCAACCAAAAATAGATAGTTAAATTCACATTTAAAACAATTAATTTTTAAACAAAACGAAAACAAATTTTCAACAAAATAGTTAAATTTTCAACCAAAAAAAGGAATTTTCAACTAAATTTATGAATCTTCAACTGCAGTAGTTGAATTTTCAACCAATAAGGTGAATTTTCAACTAAAGTTATCAATCTTCAACTAGTATAGTTCAATTTTCAACCAAAAATAATAATTTTCAACAGAAAAGAATAATTTCTACCAAAAAAGACGAATTTTGAACAGAATACATGGAGTTTTAACTAAAAATGATAAATTTTCAACAAAAAATAAAAACGAATTTTCAACAAAATTGTTTAATGTTCAGTCAAAGTAATGAATTTTCAAGAACAATGATGAACCTTCAACTGGAATAATTGAATTTAACTTAAAATGCTTTAAATTTCTAATATTTCAATAATAAATATTGCATTTTCAACAATATTGATCAATCTTCAGCCAAATAATTGAATTTTTAACTTCAACCAAAAATGATACATTTTCAACCAAAAATTCATTGGTTAAATTTTCTATGAAAAAAAAATTGATTTTCAATCAAAGAGATGAAGTTGTAAAAAAAAATATGGAATATTCAACTGAATCAGTTAAATTTTTAATTAAGAATCTTAATTGGGATGTAGAGAGTAATAAGAATTTGAAGAAACTTGTCCTAAAATGATGCTGTGAGGGAGCCTCTCTAATACAAGGTGGAAGTTTATTCCACAGGCGAGCACCCTTATTATGAACGACCTCTTGCATATTGCAAGTTCTATATGTTGGAATTTTTAGGACTACACCTCTATCCCGAAGAATTGCCTGGTTAGGATTTCTATCAACAAATGTAAATAATTAAAATATGGATTGAGGGATCTCATCTGCGAATATAAAGTATACTAGGTCGCCCGCGAAAAATTGCCTTTCTTTAGCCACTGTCAAGAACCCAGCTCTTTGACGTCATGAAGAGATGTGTTCACTTTTAGATCAATTATAAATAAAACGGATACATGCACTTAGGGCTAGTTCTAATTTTCTTTTTAAGTTATCCGTGATGTCATCGAATAAAATGCAACATTAATCAAAAAACGGTCAAATAAGGCTTTCAACTAATAGATTCCTGATTGAAGTAGGAAGGGTATCTTTCTTCTATTGTAGCTGCTGTAAAATTCTAAAGGTGTTCTCGAGATAGTCATTACGTGTTCCTTCCAGGACAGAGTGCGGTTCGTTAGAAATCCTAAATCTTTAAACATATCAAGAAAAGTAATCGATATATTGCAGACATCCTCATGACATCCTCTATATCGTTCTTAATCATGCCTAGCATATTTTCCAGATCAGACGCTGGTCCTGATAGCTAGAGTTTAATTTTTTATCTGCACATTTGTGATATTTGCAGAATTGCAACTCCCGACCTCGATCCCTTACTATTCCTGATCCGTTCCCAGATGAATCAGATAATTTAAAAGACTTGAATTTTCGAAGTAAAAGAGTATATTTTTCCGAGTCGAATGCCTTGGAGAAATTAAATAGAATCACCACAGTGACTTCTTTTCTATCCATTGACAATTTAATATCAGTGTTGAATTGAAGGGACGCTGTTAAGGTGCTATGTTTAGCTCTAAAGACAGATTGCAAAGTTTTCATCAATTTATTTTTATCCAGAAGATCTGTCAGCTGGCGATGAACAATCCGCTCAAGCGGCTTAGACAGAGCATTCAAAATAGAGATGCCAGAAGTCATTGGGTGAAGAAGGCTTTGAGATCTTGGGATTAGCACTGTAAAAACTGGGATTCGATTTAGGACCTAATTCGGTATTAAAACAGTTCACACAACAAAACAATTGCACTTCAGTTTGATCCACCAATCTAATAAAATGAGGTCGATTTGTGGATTGAAATAGGCTTGAAATGAGAATCATCTGTGAACAACTGAATCTGACAAAACAAATTCTAAACTGTCAAGATCAGAAACCACGTAACCCCGAAATGACATTGATACTCCGCACTCGGACTGGTCCTACCTAAAAAATTTTTGTTTTTCGTAAGATTGAAGTTTGGAACAATTGAACAATTGAATGCACCCTGTGCATCAATTTAGTTCGCTATCTCGGATCATTTATGAATCTGAAGTTGGCAAACTAAACAAGACAGAAACTGGTACTGAAGTAGACTATTTGTGAGATCATATTAGAACGCCCAAAAAATGATCCCGGATAAAAATGAATGTCTTGTTTTTACTGTGAGGACGGATGGCTGCCAAAAGGCTATCTGGGCAGCGCAAGTCTGATCATTTTAATAGAGATAACATCTGGGACAATAGCAATTATCGTTTTTGTTCCTATTTCTGATGGCGTTGTAATTCTACTGGTTGTGTGAGTCTCTAATTGTTGTTTGCACTACAGTTAGCCATGGTGCAGCTACTTTGTGTGAGCTTTGGATGAAGAGTAACGTGAATTTGTCAAAGGCCTACGTTGAGGTAGCAACATTCCCATCATCAAATTTTCATCATGAAATTCCTGCACTTTAATATTATTCAGACCACGGATCTGCGTGGCAGTCGGCCTGGTTGGAAGCCCGAGTCAAAATTTCAATCCTAATTTAAACCTGCTGATTCTCGATAAAAACTCTATTGAGCCTATTTCAGCCTGCGCATGCTACTTTAATTCTCTTAAAGCCTAAGCATTCCGAATTTAGTCCTCCTTTAGTTCTTTTATAATCTCAACTGTATTTTTCAAGCCCTCCTTTAATCCTCCTACACTGTCCCATTATTTTCCAAGTCCTCTTTTAACCTTCTTCCACCTTCCCAGTATTTTCAAATCCTCCTGCAATAATATCAAGAGCATTTTAAAGTATTTGAATTAATGAGATAAATTATTATTAATTAGGCGCTTTTATATTATACCATGCATGCAAGGAGAAATAAAACACAATTTAAAAAATATGACTAGAATATTTTTATTTAATTTCTTTTTGGTTAAAAGGTATTCCAATGTGGAGTTGATCATCAATATTTATATAAATGCAAACTGAAACAAGATTCGCAATTGGCACAGTGACGAATTATTAAAGATATTGCATTTTTGTTAAAATGTTTCACTGGCGTGCAAAAAGCTGTCGCCTCGAGCGTGAAATAATAGTGGCAAAAAAGTTGTCGTACAATTCTGAAATATCTACACATTCGCATTCCTGCATTTCGCAATTACAATTGTGAACTTTAACAAAGCAATGGAGAATACCTAATTTTAATTCCCCATTATGAAGGTATTGCACTTCAGATGAATATGTCTGTTAATTCCAGTCTTTATACGCTACTGCTACATTCAATTGTCCATTTTTCAGTAATCTAAAGAATTGCCATACTCTGAAATTTCTCAAAATTTTAAAATTTTGCATTGCATTCTCAACCAAACCAGCTAATTTTCTAATTTTCTTATAAGCGCCAAGGTTGTAACAATTCTCTCAAATTTGTTCAATGATTGTCACTTGCCGTTTTTTCTCTTGACAAAATTGTCTAACTTTGTCAGCAGGCAACCTTTCCATATATTTGACAATTGCAATAAATCGATTTTGAGAATTCGCTATTTGTGTATCGATATGATTTGTTCCATGGATGTCTTAGGAATTGTCCATTCAAATTTTCGTAATCAAAAGAGCTATATACCCAAAGTGGTCTAAGTATTTGTACGATATCAGGAAAATGTGACATCTGATTTACGTTTATCGAACAATATCGTACTCCAAACAATGTCTCAAACTCCCTCACATATTTCTGTAAAAAATCGCGACTTACTGCGATCATTTGAGGTAAAATCACATCCGAACTGAAAATTGAAATTGCTGTGACTAAAAGAAGATCGTGGTCAAAACAATCCTGCCTAAGAATGCCTTGAAAAACGGGAAGAGAATAATAGAAAAACCACATTTTCAATTCAGAAGCCTTCCAATGAACAAAGTCAGTAAAGGAGCTTGGCATTCGATAAACAAATTTTAGAGGTCTGATCGAAGTTAGTCTGTTATCAATAACATCAATAAAACCATATACACTGGAGTCCCGCTTTACCGGGCGTTTCGGGGGTACCCTCAATGGCTTTCATGGTCAATCGGGACTCTCCAAACCGATCGTCTTCTGCTTCTTGCTTGTGGTTTCTTGTAGTGCCGAACCCTAAACTGCGCAACTCCGCTGACCTTGAGAACGTCTCTCTCTCTCACCCCCTTGGACCTCCTTATCCGATATATCAGGATCCGGTAAAGCGGGACTCCAGTGTCATAATAAAGGAAGTATACGATGTTCTACACTAAATAATAAATTAAATATTTTTTTTAACGACGCCGTGCATACGATCGATGCCCATACCTTTGATGAAATCCGGCATTAATTTATAAAAAGCTGAAGACCCATTTACACCCATCACAGTTCCATCTGCGGTAGCTGTGCGAGCAAATTTTTCAGTACTTTCTAAAGCTCTTGATACAAATCACACATCTAGCTGGCGTATCCCAAGTTCCTGTCAAAACAACTCCCCTTACGTTTATTGGAACATCATTCTGGGAATATATACGTCAATACCATCAGCAAGTTTTTTCAAGTCTGAAATGAGGCTATAGACAAACCGATACATATTCCCTTTTTTCCATTTTTCGAAAAGCAATTCATTGATAGTTAACTATATGGGCCAAATACTAATTTTGGACGATTTAAACACTGGTATGCCGTCGGTGTACCATGACAGAGAAATTTTGCTAAGATTTGACAGAAACCCATTGTCATTCCAGGTTTGATAGAGACTGCCATTGAAAATATCTCTTATGATACCTGGCTGATACATAGGCCTATGAAATCGATGCTGTAGACTATTATAAAAATCATCCTTGAATTATCTTTGTCACCCTCCATGTTAAAGTTATTTTAAGTACTTTTTTGATCTTGTAGGGCCAAATGAATTGGATGAAAAGAGAAAACACCAATTTTTATTTTTTTCATAAGCGACGTTTCGTCAGCATTGATGCGTATTTATACGAAGATTTAAAGTCAGGTATTAATAATCCAAAACCCCATACAGAAAATAGTTTTCAATTAAAAGAAAAACGCAAAAACGTACATTATTATCAAGACCCATATACTTCTCTCTTTAGAAGTCAGCTCTTTGTTTACCAATATTCCTTGCAAGAGAGTGTTAGAGAGCCTTGAAAGAAGAGCAATACAGATCCAAAATAATTGTAAAATACCGTTTGATGTCATAAGAGATGTCACAAAATTCTTATTCGACAACACGTTCTTTTCTTTAAACGACGAATTTTTCCAGCAAATTAAAGGCTCAACGATGGGCTCTCCGATCTCGTCGTTGTTTGCGGACGTTGTAATGGATGATTTGGAGACGGAACATCTATTAAAATTAAAACAAAAAAACTTTATACCACTGTTTTATTTCAGATACGTTGGTGATACGATTTTATGTATAAAAAATGAACACTTGAATTTAGTAATCAATACTTTTAACAATTACGATAAAAACTTAAAATTGACTCACGACATTGAAAAAAAAACAACCAAATTAATTTTTGAGATATCGCATTAATAACAAATAATAATAAAATTATGACAAACTGGTTTCAAAAACCTACATCATCCAATAGAATATTGAACTTTCACTCCAATCACCCATTACAACAAAAAAGAATATTGTATCTAACTCTCGTTTCTAGGAAAAAACTTGGAAATTTTCAAACGATTGTTACAGGACAATGGATATCCGAACCAATTTATCACTACAAATATCAAAATTCGTTTAAATAAAATCAAATACAACAGTATACCAAAAAATAACAATGAAAAAACCCATAAACAAATATTAAGCAATATTCCATTGCCATTTACAGATTAAATAATTTTATTAATTAAATTCTGTGATAAAATTGGGGGAAGATACTACCAAAAAATTTGAAAAAACTAATGTTGTGTACAAATTTTGTTGTAAAAACTGCCCAGCAGCCTATACTGGAGAAACAAAAAGAGCACTGAAAAAACGTATTAATGAACATATAAATAAGAAAAATATAGAAAAGAAAATATAGAAATCTGGAATATTGTGAAAAGAACTCTAAATTATTCTGAAATTCCAAGATTTTTCTAAATTTTCTATAATAATGTGGAATTTTCTGGATATTTCAAGAATATTCCCGAATGTTTTTTGAGCTTCTAGAATGGCGTCGTCCATAAATTATCTCACGCTATCATTTTTCATTCTTGCCCCTTCCATTTAAGATTGTGTTCATACAGAAAAATCCTCAGAATTAAACATTAAAATTAATTAAATTAATTAAATTAATTAAATTAATTAAATTAAATAAATAATTCAATTTATTTAAAATTTTCGAAATTCGTGAATAGAAACAGAAAAACCTTTTTTGGTTCATTGTTCAACCAATTAGTTAAAAGTGGAACTACTTTGTTGAAAATTCATGTTTTTGTTTGATGATCCATCGTTCTAGTTGAAAACCGTTTTTTTTGGTCAAAATTTGTCTATTTTGTTGAACATTTTTTGTTGTTCTGAATTAATTTTTTTAAACATTAGATTAAAAATTCTTGTATTTTGTTAAAACATTGTCTTGCGTGGTAGAATATTAATCTTCTTGGTGACTAATTAACCTTTTTGGTTGAAAATCCATTACTTTGGTTGAAAATTTAACTATTAGGTTGAAAATGCCTTTATAAATTAAAAATTTGGTTGAAAATCCATTTATTTGGTTGAAAATTATTTTTTTTGTAGAAAATTAATCTTTTTTGTTAAAAATTCATATATTTTGTTGAAAATGTGTCCTCTTCGTGGAAAATTCATTTTTTGGGTTAAAAATCCATCTATTGGGTTAAAAATTCTTTCTTTGTTTGTTGAAGATTCATTACTTTAGTTAAAAATGTATTTCTTTGTTCAAAAATTGATCTCTGTTGTTGAAATTTGTTTTTCAAATAAATTTTTGTGACTGAAAATGTAGCTAATCCATTTTTGTTAGAAAATATATTTTTTTAAATTGAAAATTCACTTCTTATCTTTTTTGGGTTGAAAATTCAATTATTTTGTCGAAAATAACTCGTTTTGGTTAAGGATTCAAATAATTTGTTCAAAATTCGTACATTTTTTGGTAGAAATATCAAATATTACATTTTTTATTGAGAATTAATTTTTTGTATCGAAAATTCATTACTTTGGTTGAAAATTCAACCATTTTGTTAAAAATACCCTTTTTCATAGTTGGAAATAAATTATTTTAGCTGAGAATGTAATTCTTCCATTTTTCGTTCAAAATTGGTCTTTTTGAGTAAGTTTTGGTTTTCAAAAATAATAATTTCATTTTGAATATGTGATACAAGTACTTTTGCTCATGTCGAATACAAATTTTGATTCTGCAGAATATGTCTGGCTTTGTTTAAATAATCAAATTTTAAATTAGTAAATCCTTAATTTTTGGCAGTTTTAATATGCACAAAAATGTGAAATTATTTGTCACTGCTCTTCAACTAAAACTGAATTCTTCTTTCTTACAACAATATTTTTGATATTTCTGTGACACATCAATTTTATGGAAGAAAGATTTATTGATGCCCGTAACCTCTAATTTTTTTTAATCTGAAGAAAAAGAAACAGGAAAGTATTTTCTAACCCAGAGAAAAAAACCAGTCTCAACCGGGACGCCCAAAAAAAAAAATTTCTGAATCTCCCTATTAAATATCTAACAAGGAATTTTAGGTTCTCAAATCTAAAACGAATTTCTTAAGATTTCTTAAGTATTTTTGCTAAAAGGAACATTCATTTTTGAATGTAACATAATCCTTCAAATCTTAAATGTAAAATGATCTTCAATTTTTTAACGGAGACACATTTTTTTCGAAGATTGAAACGATATTTATTGCAAAAGTAAAAAAAAAAGCTGAAAAAATCCCGGCTTTTTCTCGGTGCTCAAAATTCCAAGCTAATTATAGATATCTTTATAGAATCTAGATTTTCAAAATTTAGAAATAACTGTTTTTATTTAAAATAGCCTTGCAGGTGAATTAAAGATAAATTTTAAATTGACCCACTACTTTGAATCAATTATTCAATTTTAAAACACCACACCCTGATGCATTCATGTAGGCTCTGTGTGACAGTAAATTATACAGCTTCGTTGTTATTCAGAAATGAATATGGACCGCAAAATCTAACAACCAGCACAATTGCTATGGGAAATGAAACCGAATTGAACCACATTTCATTATCATGTTTTGTGAAAATAGTCCCGTTGTATCCGCTCGAAGCCCGAGTAATTAAAAATAATTGCCACCCTTCCACTCCAGACCAGGTCGATATTGTTACGATAATAGAGATCAAAGGTGCAAAGAGCACTTGGTGAAATCGAAAATGTCGAGGATGAAAAGTAAAACTGAAATAAAAGCAATCCAGTAAAGTGCAGTTAATCAGCTGACATTTTAAAAACAATTATGTCTAAGCAAGTTATTAATTGAGTAATTATTAGATTGAGGGCACCCGGGCGCCCTCAATAAAATTGTGGAATAAGCTGCAATATTAAAAAATATACACGACCCTGAATTTAGCTAAACATATAGATTTGAAAACTGGGGAATTTATTTAAACAAAAGTAATTGTCTTATCAAAAACTGAAAACATATGTGGATTCGTCTCAGCCATATCTCTAGGAGTTTTTCGAATTATGCAAAAATAATGATTTTTAAACAATGTAGTTGTTATAAACAATTCGGAATTCAATATAAACAAATGTATCCGTCTGAAAATAGTTTCAAGCACATTAGTAGATACTTCAATAAAATTCCCCCAGGTGTATTTTGAATCATCGCCGAAAAATAATTATTTAAACAAATAGAATGTTTATAAAAAATATTTATGTTTTTCATTGTTTAATGCACAATAACTTCAAATAACACTAAACAAACACAAACTAAATAAAAATACTACTATTTTCAACACTAACAAACAATTCATAGAAAATAATTGATTGATTAAACATTGATTTTATCCCCTCCACTGTCACTACATAACAAAAAAGCCTTTGCATATGGATTTCAATATTCAGACATATAGCTGGAACTAAATAAAAGTCGCAAAAAAAATCTAAAGGTATCGTTGGATGCGTCATGGTCATATCTCTAGGTGTTTTTTATTCATGCAAAAAAATTATTATTTAAACAATTGCATTATTT